>LNAC01000069.1:4771612-4872662 GCA_002007465.1 Ailurus styani
AAAAAAAAAAAAAAAAAAGAAAATCACCACAACAGCTCATGTATAGATAGTCTCCATGCCTGTTGCTGTCTACACCCCTCAGGAAGATCACCAGAGACATTCAAACCACAAACCAGGAAAATCCATCAGATTGCCATCACCTGCCTTCACTCTGTCTGAAGATGCTTTGAGTCTGACATCTCCAAATCTCCACCGGACACCCTCAGAACTTAAACTGGTTTAGGGCACCTGGGTGGCTCATTCAGTTAAGCATCTGCCTTTGGCTCAGGTCATGATCCTGGAGTCCTGGGATCAAGTCCCACATCAGGCTCTCTGCTCAGTGGGGAGTCTGCATCTCCCTTTGCCCCCCCCCCACTCTAACAAAAATAAATAAAATCATTAAAAAAAAAGAATTTAAACTGGTTTATAGTTTGCTCCAATCATTACCCACTGTTTTTCTTTTGTTTCTCTTGAAATCCCTCTTATTAAACACCTGGGTGTTTATGTAATATAGGCCTAACTTTGGGAGCCTACCTGGATCATTGCCTCCTGAAATGAGTCACAACTGTTCTCAGGACTAAAAAAGAAGTGCAATGACATATAAAGCAGTCTACTACTCAGCGGCTAACCTGATTCTGCTTTCTACAGTCATCAGCTCAGCTTTCAATATATGAAACTTCCAGGAAGTTTCAGAGGGGAGTGATGGGGTTCAGGGCAGGCTGCCCCAAAATATGCCATCTGGCACACTGATTACTTTGTATTAAATTTACTTAAACGGCCAGTGTACAAAGGACACTCTGACCTTCCTCTATCCCCCAGAAAGCAGAAAATGAATCTCGTGCATGAAAGGTACCCTCCCTGTGCAGGAGGGAAAAAGACACCCGTATCACCAGAGATAGTAAATTCAGGGCTGGGAAAGCTATAGAAATAAACGCTGTTACTTCACTAACGTACTACTCCAGGCCCAAGCCTCTTGTCAATTTTTCATGAGTTCATTGTTGCTTCGTTTAAAAGGTATAAAAGAACTGCCTGCCTTGGTCAGTCCTTTGAGGAGTCCTATTTCCCTGAGTTCCCGGACATGCAAAACTAAAATTGGGGGTTTCCCCCCTTCCTCTTAATCTGTCTCAGGTCAATTTCATTATCAGGCCAAAGAACAGAGAAGGGAAGAAGGAAAAGTTTTCCTCCCCTACAAAATGTAAGTCAATGAAAGGTAGAACGGGAACTCTAACCCAGATCTCTCCCGCCAATCCCCTATACCCTAGTCTATAGCCAATTTTCTGGCCTATAAAGCCTCCTGAAGGGCTGACATTTGCTGGACACTGCTTACTCTGGGGCTCAATACCTACTTATTTTACACTGGTATTAAGAAAGCCTTCTAACATACAAATCTTGTTTCCAGAAGGACGCGTTCATCCAGAAGACTGAACAAAACTGCACCTTGATTGGAGTACAGAAGAGATTATTAATTTAATGGAAAACGGCTTGTTGGGATCACTTGATTTAGTCTATGGAAAACTAGTTTACTCTGTCAAATCTCTGCACGACACCTGTTCGCACCCAACTGCCCAGCCTGGAAGGCAGGCATGGAACGGTGATCAGAACCAGGCTCTGCAGCCAGGGTTCACAGAGCTCCCTGCTTAGCAGTCACATGACCCAGTCTTCATCCCTTCCTTCATGAAATGAAGACGTTAGGACCTAGCTCGTAGATTACAGAGGAGATGAAATGAAACGTTGCATCTAGAGTGTTGGACATAGAGTACTCAATAAATGGTAGCTGTTGTCTTTCTCTGGGTGCCAGATTTTATCAAAATATCTTTACTCCTTTCCTTGGATGCTCCATGGTTGTTTAATTTGTCTATTAAGAACTGTCTTACACTCAGTAAGTATTTTTTCTACTCAATTTTATGCCATCAGCTCCACAGCTCTCCAAATCATTCTAAATTATCCTTCTGGTTTCCCTGGGCTTAGAGAAATTCAAATTCTTTTTCAAAATTATATACTAAGATCTTCGTTGTGAGCTGATTTTTTCTAGCTGCTTAATCACTTCTGTTGACCTCTGATTTTCTACCAGATTGGCCAAATCTCTCTGATAGGATGACATCTAGAACAATCTGAATTAACCTTTTGAGAGCCCAAAATTAGGACTTATTTAAATTCTGATTTCTGCCTTCCCCAGCACTTGTCAACATGTTCATTACTGCATGCCAACCTCAACGTTTCCTCTATGTCTTCCTTCATGACAGATGTTTGGTCCAGATTTCACAGTACGTTTTTGTTATCTCCCTCTCTTATTACAAGGGAGAAACGGTGCAATTACTTCTAAAGTTGTTGTCTGTGGATGAAATTACATTTTCCGAGCATATACTTAGTTAATATTTATAGGTCTTCATTCACCCCTTCGAGAAATATTTCTTTGTGCCATATGATGTGGGTCATACACTTTTGCAATGACAAAATGGTATTAATTTAGGTGCTAGATTTTGTTGTTTGCCTAGGTCACACAAGTTGTTTGAAAGGAATATTTAAGATTCTTAAGAGTCAAATTAATGACACATTATTTGGAAATACATAGATATTGCCATTTCCAAATTTAATCTTTCTGGAAAATGAGATAAATGTTGAGTCTGCAGACAAAGAAAAAAATATGGAACTACTGTTTATCTATAGCTAGATGGGATTGTTTTTTATTGTTTCTGTACTGATTTTTATAGGCATCCTGTTTCTTATGCTAAAAGTATTAATAAATCTAAAAGCACTATGTATCTACTCTCTACGCAACCTCAAAAGATTAGTCTCCCTTTAATGAAAAATTAATAATTTAGCACTTTTACTTCCTTTATTCTACCTACCAGTTTTCCACTTTGTTAAATAACAACAATTCAACAGAGTAGATTTTAAAGATTACACCAGCTTTTACTAATCAATTCATGAATCAGGCAACATCCTGTCTAGCAAGTAGAGGGGAGCTCCAAAGGGCTATAGGAAGGTAAAAGTTTTTAAAGTAGAGAGATGGTGGGGGGAAAAAGGAAATTATTAGCAAAGAATCTATTGTTTGAACTGAAGGGGTCTATCAGTAAATTTCCTAGTGCTGGCCAGGAAATTCTCATGTGGACTGACAAAGGTGACATTTTAGGGAGGTTGGAACTATTAGAGTTAAGGTCCCAAGTCAGTAAACCAAGACTTACTATGTAACCTAAGTCACATGCCATTTTGGGCCGCGGTTTTCTTTTTAACAAATTAAAGAAGAAAAAAAAACTCAGAATAGTTGTTGTGTTGATTTGTAATTACAAACTCTGCCTGGAATGTCGTATGGCACATCAGTACCAGATGAGGACTCTTAGATCTGAAAAATGTCCCTCCAATAATTATCCATTTAGTCCATTTGTTTTGCTTGGGCTTCCTCAATAATCTCATGCCTAGGCTGGATCTGTGTCTTTCTAGGCTTCTCTGTTACATTTTAGGCACTTTCCTGAAATTTATTCTCTATCACTGGCTGCGTTTTCTAAGTAAAGTCTGCTTTTTATTATTTACAATGACGATTTATTTTACTTATTATGGTTTTCATTTCATTATACTTGTTCTAAAATTCTCATTTACTAGATGCACCCTCTTTATGTGTCTCATTGAGTTTACAAAGCAGAGCTTTGCTTACAGTTTGTTTCATAAAGCAAATCTGTTTATGATTTCACTGCAGATTCCTACAACTTCTTGGCTTTAGAGCAGTTGATTTTTGTTTTCATTATGCATCTATAATAGGTGGTTTTTGGTTCCTTTCTCACATCCTTGAGCTTGGTTTGTTGACCTTGGTCTTCAATGCTTACCACACTTGAGTTCTGCTTTAAAGCCCTTACCAGTAATTGAGTCTCATTAGTGATTTGACAAATCTCTTCCATGCTTACTTAGCAATTGCATAAAATGCTGGAGACTCAATGAAAAGGAATACGCCCCCCCCCAACTCTTCCTTCTCTGCCCTTGTGGAGCCTATCTGGGGGAGACAAACAAAGCCTACACTAATGACAAGAAAGGGGGTCAAAAGATGATTGACAGCAGGCACAAATCCTGGCGCTTGACTTCCAAGCACCCAAGGTCACAGACCAAACCAGGACCTGGGAGGGAGCCAGGAGTCTCTTCAATAAGAATAGTCCCCACCCACTACCCTGCACCCCACCAAAAAACAACAAAAAAAGAGTGTATCAGAGAAGGAGCAGGTATCTGCCCAACCAACAAAAGAAATTAGCAGCGCTGGAGAGGAACAAAGGGAATAGAGGGCATTATAAGGATTCCATGGATGACTAGAGGTAGAAGATGGCTGCGGGGTGGGGGTGGGGGGTAAGGATCACATCGCATTGCGAGGGGGTTGAAGAAGGCGCAACTCTTTTTTAAGATTATTTATTTTAGAAAGACTGCATGAGCAGGGGAGATAATCTCCCACAGACTCCAGGCTGAGTGCAGAGCCCCATGTGGAGCTCGATCTCAGGACACTGAGATCAGGGCCCCGAGATCATGACCTGAGCCAAAACCAAGAGTCCATGCTTAACTGACTGCGCCACCCAGACGCCCTGAAGGGGCAACTCTTAATCTGGTTTCAACCACAGGGAAGAACAAAAACTCCTTCCAAAGACGACAATGGGCTCAACGCCTGATGCTCATTGTAGCTCCTTCTGGGGATTTGTTTCCTTTTCAGACAATTTCATGCGTATTTTAAAGGAAATAAAGAAGACACTGTTCACAGCACTTGCAGTCACTTGGCTACATTCTTGGGAAGTCAGTGGTTCAATCTCAAATGAAACTTCTCACTAACATTATGTTCAGTTATTTACGCCCTCTAAATAATGAGTGTTTTTAGGCAAAGATTTCCTATCCCATCCAAGTAAACAAAAGAGCCTCCCCAGCAACACAGATTCACTTTTCCATCCCGAAGGCCCTGCAGGCGTTTCTGTGAAGCTTACCATCATAGGACTCATTTAATTTTGAATTAAATTAAGGGCCCAAAAGGTAAACGCATTGTTTAGGTTATTCCAACTAATGTCCTAAACTTACGATTTCAATAGTTCTCCATCCAATTGATGACTCCCACTACAATAAAGAATTCATGAACCATGGAACCACCTGACAAAAATAAAATAAATAAATATCACTCACAGGATAGAAGAAAAAGCATTTGTGTAGTCCACTTCCTAACTTGCAAAGGGTAAATAAATATCTGGGGGAAATTCTCAGTAAGATTTTCAGCACGTCTATAATCTATAAGGAAAAACCTGGGTGCTAAGTCTGGTTTTCCCATAAACAGCATGCCAAGTTAGGAAGACCCCAGATTTTCTGAGCTCCCCTGTTGACACACATAACGAATATTCACGTAAGAGATGATCCGATGAAACGGAAATGAAATACTGATCCGTTTTTCTTCAGCACAATTCTAAGCTTCCCCGTGGCAGGGAGGGGGAGGATTATTTGATAGGTTCCTTTATTCAACATACATTTATTGATCCAATTGCCCCAGTTTTTGTGAGGTTTTCGAATGCCCAGCTGCCCGAAAACAGGGTTGTGGGGGTGGGGGGGTGGTCCATGATAGGAAGAACCTGGCTGGAAATTACCGAAGAGCACAGTGAGGAAATCGACAAGAAATTCACGTTACTGAGCCATCTTATTATTTCTGAGCGGGGCACACAGGCAGGACATCTGAAGGGAGTACCCGCCTCCTCTCTCCCCATCTTCCCCCACCAAGAAACAGGAACAGAACAAGGGATGGCACCAAGGAGGAGAGAAAAGAGCAGGCTCAAGAGAAAAGCAGGAGGCGGGCAGGGAGAAGTTGGGACTTCAAAGAGGAGACTAATAGAGTTTGAAATATTGAAAGTGGAGCAGATCTATTAGGTGTGGCATGTGTGTGCACGGCTGAAGTGGAATGAAGATGAAGGTCATCTTAGTTGAGGGCGGAGAGCTGTGAGATCTGGGTATTAGCAAAGTCATCAAAAGGAATGCTATACTTTGGGAGGATCCTGAGTAGCATGGCTGAGGAAAAACGCTGAGGAAAAACGTGAGCCTCTCTTGAAGCAACCATGGAGGTGAGGTGGGGCCGGGACAGTGGACAGGGAGTTAAGTTTGGTTGGCGTTTACACGTGCTCAGTAAAGTATCAATTTTCATTTCTAAGAAGGGGAGGAGATTAGAGATCCTTGGTCTGGTGCCCCCACTGACTTGAAGGCAGATTACGGTGGCATCTGATTTGTGTCAATTTCATGAATTTAAGGTCACCCCAAAATAATGGGAGTAATATGAGTGTGAAGAAAGTCAAGAGATATATTTGATCCCTACTTCTCTACTCAGGAATAGAGAGAATTTTTTAATAAGCAAATGTTCCTTGGCCACCCTGGGATTTCCCTGGGTTCCCTAAGACCATCACTCCAGCTAGCCAAACACTGGCTGGTTTTTCTGCGCTGTTCTGCACGAGCCCTCGTAGGGAAGGCACACTTCTCCCTTCTGGGTTCTTTTGGCTGGCCTAATAATTAAGTTGACGTAAAACAGATTTATAGGAGAAAAATTTAATTTCATACCTAAGAGAACCCCAAAGACATGAGGCTTCTTCCCAGGCAACTGAAGCTTAGAAGCCATCTTGAGCTAAGGACAAGGGGTAAGGGGGGATGGGGTCTGGGGCTCAAGGGGCAGGAAGGCAATTCATAGGAAGATAGAAAGAGCAGTTGCTTGGTACACAAAAGCTCCTCACTGGAACAGAGACACTGGGACAGAAAAGGACTTGGCAGCACCCCCCAGCTCCCCATACCTGGCCTGGAGTCTTCGTAGTTATCTCTGCTCAAGGCTCTCTCTTCTTGCACTGGGCCCTCTAAGAAATTCTGAGAGGGAATTAAAAGTGAAGCAAGAAGCTCCTTCTAGGTCCCCTAGGTCCCCAACTAGCCAATATCCACCCATCAAAGCAGCGCAGTCCAGGGTGGCCAGCCCAGAACTCATCCCTTCTCACCCTGCCTACCAGCACACACGTCAGATTGCTTACTGGTCTTTCCCTCTGGGTGATGACAGTGCTTTAAAATCCACACGGCTAATAACTAAGCTTATAATGTCCCTGCTTCCATTCACTTAGTCAACCAAGCCAGAAAGTCACCTTCAAAAATGTCCTTTTTTTCTCCCTTATCTCCCCCACTCCCTCCAACACCAACTGGTAAACAAACCTGAAGAATTTCAACTCTTGAAAATCCATGGCTCTTTCCCAATCTGCCTGCCAAGGACTCAAACCACCTTTTCTCACCTGATCTTCCAAATGGCCTCCTAACTAGCTCCCCACTCCTCTGAGACATTGCCTGTGCCATCAGCAGGGCAGGCTCTACAAGTAACAAATCTGATCAGATCACATCCTGAGTTAAAACCTTCAATGGCTCACTGTGCCTACAGGATCAAACTCAAAACCACTTCAGCTCCCTGTCCTGCTCTTCTTGATAAAAACAGGGAGGGGGAAAGGAGAGAAGGGGAGAGAGAGAGAGGCAGGGAGGGCGGGGGAGAGAGGAGAGAATCCCTGCCCTGGCTCCCTCAGAACTATTAGGAGGATCAAATAAAAATGTATGTAGAGGGCGCCTGGGTGGCTCAGTGGGTTAAAGCCGCTGCCTTCGGCTCAGGTCATGATCCCAGGGTCCTGGGATCGAGGCCCACATCGGACTCTCTGCTCAGCAGGGAGCCTGCTTCCTCCTCTCTCCTCTCTCTCTGCCTGCCTCTCTGCCTACTTGTAATCTTCCTCTCTGTGTCAAATGAATAAATAAAATCTTAAAAAAAAAAAAAAAATGTATGTAGAGGCACTCTGAAGACTATAAAGCAGCACCTAGCACTTCTTAGCCTTTATGGGGTCACAGCCCCTTTGTAGAGTCCGATAAAAGCTCTAGAGTTTTCTCCAAAATACCAACACACACACACACACACACACACACATCTATGACATGGAAAACCAGTCTGAGAGCACCCGTGGATGCTCAGAGACAATCCCGACTAAGAATTTTCTTAGGTATTTATGATTTTCACATTGGCGCACAGAACCAGAGTCAGCACCATCCAGCTAGCATTTCCAGCCTCACAAACAAGCGAGTGGCTCTCCTGTGGGCAGTCTGATTATTCATGCAGATGTCTAAAATATTCATCAGCAGGGTCACTGGGCACATCGTGAATCTAGGCAGAAAATTAGTACAGTAGTTAGAGTGGAGGGCTCAGTCATTTCATCTGAGCGCAGCTGTCCCTCCACACACAACTGTTTGAAAAGAACAGGTTATTTTGAAAACAATCAGCTGAATTGAGTTAAAAAAAAAACAAAAACTGGCCAGTGGGCCTTCCTCTAACTGAATGAAAATGAAGCGAGGTTCCTTCCTTTTCACGTAGTTCATCGATGCAAAAACAGACCCACTGAAGCTATTCCATAGCATAAATGTCCATTATTCATGAGCCTGTTTTTTGCAGCTGCGTCTTCCAGCACTGGGCTCAGGCTCTATTTGTCTATATGTCCTTGTACGTGTTTGGGCGTATTTACATTGTGGATTTGCATTCTCAGGGAACTAGAAGGTAAGGAACGCGGCTGGCTCTGCCTGTTTGCATGGAACACATTGTGCTGGATCTTGCCAGGATGTAGTATCTGAGGGCAGCAAATACAAATTTGTCACCAGAGATGGGCCTAAAATCCTCACCAAAAAACAAAACAAAAGCAAACAAAAACAATAAAACCCCAAAATGATCACACTGCCCTTCAAAAGACTATAATAACCAGAGTTTGCATTCCTGACCAAAAANAAAATCCTCACCAAAAAACAAAACAAAAGCAAACAAAAACAATAAAACCCAAAAATGATCACACTGCCCTTCAAAAGACTATAATAACCAGAGTTTGCATTCCTGACCAAAAATTAAACCCTAATTACAGGTGATAAGGATATGCCACCAAAGTATATGATACCGCCCTCAACTTTTATCAGCACTGCAAACAGTAGAGACATATTTTACAGCTGATAACATCACATCCAAGGGGGCTCCGTGTACTAGGAAACACATATATTGAAACCAAAAACTAAATGTGTTCTTACTATGAGAACATAAGCCTAAAACCAGTGCTAGTCTTTAAAATAACCACTTCCTTGGCTGTTCTTTGCTTATCTCCTGACAATTAGTGTTTTGGGCACACATATCTTAAGACATATATCCCCTGGAAATATGAACCTAGGTCTTCACTTTTGATCAGTTTCCAAAAAGCAGTCATTCTAAATCACTGCGAGGACCTTACAGCTGAGCTCTTCAAAAATACCTGCATTTCCCTATTTTTGTCACGAGATGGCAATATCATGCATTGGTAAACGGTAAAAATCCTTAGGTCTTAATTTCTCACTTTAGAAGTGAAGTTCTCAAACTTCATAATGTCGGGACACTTTAAAAACTCATAAAAATCACTGAGGACCCCAAAGGGCTCCTGTTTACATGGGTTACACCTGTTAATGTTTATATCGGACATTAAAATAGTAAATCTTTAATATTTTTATTAATCTACTTAAAATAATAATAAATCCATTATGCCTTAACCTAAATAGCGTAATTCTGTGAAAACTACATTTTCCAAAGCAAAAAGGTTAGTGAAAGATTTCTGCAAATCTCTTTAATGTCTGACCTAATAAAAGACATCTGGATTCTTCTGCTGCTTCATTCAGTTGGTTGTGATACATTCTGCTTGAAGCCTATGAAGAAAATCCAGCCTCGTACAGATATGTAGTTGGAAAGGGAGAAGTATTTTAACTTTTCAGATAATTATGGATATTCTTCTTTGATATTATACCAAAACTCAACAAGATGGGTTTCCTTTTTTTAAAAAATATTTTATTTAAGCTTTGTGCAGTGGCAGTATTGTAGCCAATGACGTTTATCGGAGGCGCGATTATTGCTAATTGAAAACTATTGCTAATTTTATTTATTCATTTGAGAGAGAGAGCAGGGGGAGGGGCAGAAAGAGAGGGAGAAGCAGACTCCCTGCTGAGCAGGGAACCCGATGCAGGGCTCAATCTCAGGACCCTGAGACCGAGACCTGAACCGAAGGCAGACACTTAGCCCACTGAGCCACCCAAGGCACTCAAGATGTGGTTTCTCCTTGCTAAGTTAGAATATGTCCTTGGAAACCATATATCAAAAACTTCCATACTCTGCTACATGAAAATCACTCGTCTGTCTTGCACTTTGAATGGATCTTGATGCCTGACTTTTTCTTACATCATGTATTGGGTCTGGAATACAACTGGAAAACTGTTCACTGGATTCTGGAGACCTTCCAAATGTGGACACATCTCATTATAAAAATAAATAAATCACACTCATTAGTATCACCACAAACCTTATCAGAAAAGTCTTTAAGTATTAAGAAAGCCGTTAAGTTCACAGTGGAGGTACACATTTTCTCAAATTCTTATTTTCATTCAAAACAATTTTATTATTGACAACACACACTGTCTCTTGTTTCTCTTAAAAGGACAGGCTCACTTTATTCCCCCCCCCCCAAATGCTTACTACTCAAGTCTGAATAACCTTAGTTTGTTAATTATTCTGTCAAGTAAAAATGGTGGTCCATGAATCATTCAAATAGTTCAGCTTATAACTCAATGTCACAAGGACTCATCTTTGAGATCGTCATACTTTGGTTGGCAGAGAAGGACCTAATGTGTACTTCCCCTTTCATCACACAGACTATTCAAATGATGTGTACTCAGGTCAAGACAGAAAAAATTTAACAGTTTCTACTGCTTCATCAGGGCCTTATTCTAAGTACGTNTCAGCTTATAACTCAATGTCACAAGGACTCATCTTTGAGATCGTCATACTTTGGTTGGCAGAGAAGGACCTAATGTGTACTTCCCCTTTCATCACACAGACTATTCAAATGATGTGTACTCAGGTCAAGACAGAAAAAATTTAACAGTTTCTACTGCTTCATCAGGGCCTTATTCTAAGTACGTGGAATACAATTTCTAGGACAATTTGGTGCCAACTGACTTAATTCAGGCTAAGGTGCCAGCGATTTTATCCATTACTTTTGTGTCACCAGTGGAAACACACTGAAAAAGACAAAGGACATCTCAGTACTAGGAGAAGAGTTTCGATTTCATGCATTCCCTGAAAGAATCTTGGAGATCCCCAGGCACCCATCGACCGCACTTTGAGAATCATACTTCAGAGCTTATTAAAGATTTTCAAATGGAGTATTTTATTCAGTCCTAAATACTTGGGAACTACATAGAGCAAGCATCCTGACTTGCCCCATCTTATAGAAAGTGAGATTCAAGAATATGAAATTATTTACTCAAGATCACACAAGCTAGCAAACAGCACAGAGGAAATTGATCTTGGGGTTTTTTTTCAGTCTGTATTCTTTCTACAATATTACATTGCCTGGAAAATTGAAGTGGATTTGTGTCCGTATTTAAAAATAACACTAAGTGGCAGATTTGGAGGAAAAGGAGATGTAAGGTTCCTGGGGCAGGAAAACCTTTATTACTAAAGCATTTGGCTAAGGCCTTACTCAGTTTTCTCATTGACCTACTCTTCTGGCTTCTGTTCTTAGAATTTTAAAATACAGTAACTGGGACCAAAACACGAACTCCATAGACACCAAATTTAAGTCCTCTCCTGATGTGTATGCTCACGATTTAGTCATTTCATATAAGGATTGCTAGAGCTCTCGAAACTTTAATTAGAAGCGCTATCATTTCACAGTAGTGAGGTGACAACTAAGAGTACGAGTGTTTTTTCAACTTTCTCTTAAGAAGTAGAGCACTAGCTTGGGGGTGATGGATGAAATGGGGAAAGGGGACTGAGAGGTACAAACTTCCAGTTATAAAACATCACAGGGATGAAAAGAACAGCATCGGGAATGTAATTGATAATAATGATGAAAAGAACAGCATAGGGAATGTAATCGATACTATTTTAATAATGTTGTATGGTGACAGATGATAACTGCTCTTATGATGAGCACAGTGTAATGTACAGAATTGTATCACTATGTTGTTCCCCTGAAACTACTATAACTTTCTATGTGAACTATACTTCAATTAAAAAAAGAAAAAAAGAAAAAAAGAAGAAGTAGGGCACTAAATAGTTAACAATTTACATGGCATCTCAATATGGGGGAAAGAATTGAAGTTCCCCTATCTGGTTGAAACACTGTGCTGCTAATATTATTACTACTAAGTATTCACTTATACTACATGTTTGAAATTTTTTTGTTTTATTATTATTATTATTATTTAGTAATCTCTACATTCAATGTGGGGCTTGAACTCACGACCCCAAGATCAAGAGTCGTACGCTCTTCCGACTGAGCCAGCCAGGCACCCCACGTGTTTGAATTTCTGAGACTTTTATATATATTATCCATCTCAATCTTCCAAATTTCAAAGGTGCCACCTTCATATTATCCACATTTTACAGATGAGGCCATTGAGGTTCGGAGAGTGAACTTATGCACTAATGCAACTAGTTAAGTAGCTAAGTTTAAAACCAAGTTTGTCTAAGGCTGAATGACTTGGTGCGGAAGCTGTTTTTCCAGGAGTTTCCAGGGCCAGCAGCTTTGATAGGCACCATGCAACCAGAGCCTTGATGATGTTCTCCCATTAGTTAGCTTCCTGTTGAGACTGAGTTGGTAGAATCAATGCCTAAGACATAAAGTTAATTTGATGTTCTGGAGACATTCAACCTCACAGTTAACGAATTTCATTCTTTCCATGTAATTGTTTCTCTTTCTAGCTTACCAACTTGCGATTCAATTATCTTTCAACACCAACTGTCCTGTGAGGACCTGCCTTTCATACTTCTATGAACTCCTCCCTCAGGACTAGAGGTGGGCTTTCTGTCTCCTTATCCTCACCTCCCTTGACTCTTTACTCATGTTCTTTCCTCATGCTACTTAGCCTTCCATGGGCATTTGTTACAGCCTCCCAACTAAGTTGTAATTTCTTTTTGCCTTCTTCCCTACAACTTCTAACACAATACTGTATATAAACAAAACGCCCACAAATGTTGTTCATAACACTCCATGGAGTTGTGATAATGATTTATTAAAAATCTATTTCTTAAGGAACTTGTAACAGAATAACATGTTCTAAGAGGGTCATCCCGGTGCTTCTAGTAATAAATCAGCTCAGTCATAACCAGGGAAAAATAATTACCATTACTGAACTGAGGGTGAGCTTGGAAGTTCTGCTTCAAGAGATTGGTTGGGAATAACCTAAGCACAAAGCCGGTGGATACCGATCGGCCACGAGTGGCCTGTAATATCTTGGGTTATAAAAGACAGATCTGGAAGAATGGTTCTCCTGAAGGAGTGAATGACTAAACTGGAAGAAAGCTCACCCTTGTACAAATGCTGGAGGAAGAAGGAGAAGGAGGAAGGACAACAGGAACACCATCGTCACCACTAACGCATGTACCTGCATCGCTGTCAGCCAGACACTATTCTAAGCACTTGACTTATGTTAACTCATTTCTTACTCACAAAAACCCTAAGAGTTAGGAGCCATTGTTAACTGCGTTTCATAGATGAGAAAATTAAGTCACAGAAAAATTTAAGTAATTGCCGAAGGTTACGCAGCTAGTAAGTAGTAGGGCTGGGATGCAATCAACTCGAACTGTTTAAATATTTGCCTGACACTCAATTACCTAATGTTTAGGTCTCAAATTATAGAGAAATTACTATTTGGAGAAAGAGTTAAAGAACCACTAATATCTAGGCACATACCAGTGCACTCTCTCTGTTTAACCTTGAATTTATTGTCCTTTTAAAGAATATTATAAATCATTGAACCCAACATGCTTTCAGCTACCATAATCACTTAAGCTCTTTGAAGGTTCCTAGTGACCAATGGCAGCTGTTCCCGTGCAGGAGCCACACTGTGCAGGAACCACGGTCTCGCCTGCTGCCGTCACTGGTCACAGCATCCCTCGTCTAGTCTGTGCCACGGCGCAACTCTCCTTAAATACCGCACGCTTACATCTCATTCTGCTTTCTCTCCGAGCATCCAGATTCCTCAATCTTTCCTTGGCCTAAGACTGGTAAAGAGCAGGGAGGTGACTACGAGTGATGTCCTCTTCATAAAATCTGGTTCCGTCTGTTTTCAAGAGGTTTGGGTCCATCTTTCTGACCATCTAAGGAAGGCTGTGACTAAAAGAGCAAACAAATCTAATCATGGTTTCATAGACCTTTCCCCACCTCTCCTTCACAGAGGCTGTCCCTACCTTTCGCCTCTTCCCTGATTTTACTTCAGAATCCAGCTTTCGTTTTTAACATCTTCCAATTATTCCGTGATATATGGCCATTCAAGGAGCTAGTTTGTATCAGAATATAAGGAAGTGAAGGCAAGACCCAAAGTGAGTAACCAGTTGGGCAACTCCTTTGATAAGTCTCTTAACCATCAACTGAGAGAATGTGCTTCCTTTCAATCTACCACACAGAGTAAGTGCATCGAAGCTTTTACCAGAGAACTCAGGCACCCATCTCTCCTCAGTCTGCTACCTCTCCAACCCAATGGAGAGTCCTAATATTTTAATTAAAAGGAGGTACAGAAAAAAATCTTGATCCCTCTAAGTACTCTAAGTTTTATCTGTATTTCCAACAATCAGGTGTGCTCTGCTATCCCAAACCAGGGCCTCCAAACGAGAAAAATGGGATTCCAAACTACCCAGTTGCCCTAACAGCAGTGCTCTGATGTGCCTGCTGAACCCTGGATGGCTTTGCACACGGTTCTCCCTGAGTCCACTCAGATGGGGACTTTCTCCCTCCTCAATGACCGAAAAACTCTTGGGAGCATAGTGACTACTTAAGATTCGTACTGACATACCTGAAATGTTTATTAGATTAAAACGAAGATAAAATAATATATAGGTTTATGGTTGCATTTTTGCTTTTATGGCATTTGGGTCACATCTAGGATTATCTTACTGCATCGTGGGTCACAAATATAAGCTGCACGTTTCCTGGGAAGAGGTGTAAAAGCCCTTTATGACAATCCCTTTTATAATGTGTCTTTCTAGGAACTGTCTAACAGCTAGAACTGGCTGGACTAAAGAGTTTTTAATGATGAGGCTAATGTAGTTACTGAAATGTAACAGGATTTTAGGGTAGACTTGTGGAAAGGAAAAAAAAAACCCAACAATCATAAAACATATGGTATCATGGGGTCTATTGAAAATCAAATTTCCCATTGTCTGAGAGTCACAGAACAAAATAAAATTTCAATCCATGCAAATAGAAGAAAACAGTGGTATAAAGTCTCTAAAATATAATTTATTTCAAAAATAACATTAATACGAGTCCCCATACCTACTTAAGAACGGATAACATATCAGTACTTCCAAAAAAAAGAAAAGAAAAGAAAAGAAAAACCATACTAGCGCAAATAGACAATGTCCAAAGTTATCGGCTTTCAGACGGCTGGAGAGATCTGCATACTCCAAACTACTTTTTTAGATTTATACCCTCCCAGGTCAGAGACAATCATTTCTTCAACCAGCCAGTATTTCTTGAGCATTTTTCTGTAGCTAGGCACTAGGTATGTTTTAGTGAGCAGGACAGGCTTGTATTCTGATCAATTAAGAGGCCTCCTGCTGGGCTCTAACAAAGCAAAAATAAATAAAAGCTAGTAAATGATCAGTAATGACAACTAACTAGCTTTAATTAATAAGATTTGAAAGCCTTAAAGAGGATACTTATTCCACCTGCAGAAAATTTAGAGTAAAGTAGAATAAAATAAACCACAAGATAACCTCTGTATAAACAAAGCTCTCCACTGAGGAATGTGAGAGTGAGAAAATTCTTTGTTTTGCAATTTTCGGTTTGAGTAAGATAACAAAGTTTACAAAGAAACCCTGTGCTTTTGCTCAGGAGATAAAACATTAATCTAACTGTTGACCTAGAAATAACATGAAATTATAAATTTGTCACATGAAAGCTTTAAGGAAACAAGGCAACCTATGTAGCTCACAGCATTGGTTAATGGTGGATTCGGTTCCACTGTGTACTTACCAGTGTGAGGCAGAGAATTACAGGAGTTTCCTTTCTTCCACTGTTTTTGACTGTTTTTGAACAGAAATGAAGTAGCAGAGCTCCTTTACCTTCTTAAGTTCAAGTCTAACACATGCTGAAATGACTGTCAACTCTTATACATGTAACTTGAGTCTCAGAGCAATGCAAAATTACCAACACGAACTTTGTCAATTGGGTTGCACGTTACTATACAAACTAGATCAGAATACGATTTACTTCTTGCTTGTCAACATAAATGCTTTAACATCTAATCCAATGTTCTAGATTGAAATTTTATGAATTCATAAAAAAATGCCTAGCCAATACAGAAGGTCTCCAGTTATGCCCATCTACAAAGCGAAAATAAATTATGCCAGCCATTTGTCATAACTGTCACTTTAAAATAAGTAACAGCTAAAAAGGCTTTAACTTAGGAATTGTGCCTACATTAAAACGTCTATACTTGCAAAGCCTTGCCACCATACTCTAACAAGGGATTAACATTTCTTCAGAGAAGTCAGATTAAAGTAATCATATAGAACCCAGAAAGTGAGTTCTAATTTGATGCACGGAAGTGTTGACGGTGTATTCTGGCCTGAATCAGTCTTAAGTAATACATAATGTAGTATCAGGTTTCTAAGAGAATCTAGGAAATCCAAAAGAAAATTGTCTGTCTCCTAAAGGAGACTAAAGGAAGATGAAGAGAATCTAGATGGAGTAAAGTGAGTGAGTAGAGAGAAAATAAGCTCCTTACTAGTCTCATAAGTCTTCAAAGCCAATGGCTAGGACACGTTCTTAAACCCTGTGGCCCCAAGGACAGAAACCATCACATGAGGCCAGCCTCGCTGTGTCAAGAATAACCTTCCCTCTCCCCACCTATCAACATACTAGCATCCTCAATATCCAATTTTGTCATCTCTTTCAGGAAGCCTTTGATTTTCCTTAGCCAAAATGAACCTCTCCAACTGCTGTTTCCCTAGGACTCTGCTCCTTTTCAAAGACGCGCATCACGTTGTATACTTTGTCATGGTTACCTTATTTCTCTTATTTCTCACACCGGATTATGAGCTCATGACAGGTAAGGGAATATCCAGCCTTGTAGAACCTACTATGCTTAGACTGGTAAATTGCACATACAATGAGCTCAATGAAAGTGTCATTTTTGTTTTTTATGTAAAGAAAACTTTATTAAAGACATTTTAGAAAGTTAAGAGGAGGCACAGTAATTCCACTTCTAAGAATTTACCCTAAGGAAACATTCATAAAGACATACAAAGGCTTGTGTGTATGGATGTTCATTACAGCATTATTCATAACTATAATGATTATGATGGTAATAATAAAAACAATTATCATGTATTGTGTCCGTATTTTAAGTCAAGCACTATGAAAGCACTTTGTCTTAGCTTACTTAATTCTCACAGCTGCCCTGGAAGGTAGATATTATCATCTAAGCTCAGAGAAGCTAAGGTGATTCCAAGGTCAAACAACTAGTAAGAGATGGGGCTGGACTCTGAACTCAAAAGCTCGGACTCCAAAGTCTGTGCTCTTCCTAGATAAAAACTGCCAGGCACCAAAGCGTGTTCTAAATACTTTCCTTCCCGTCCCCAAGGAACCCTCACAGGAACCCTCTGAGGTAGGCACCAATGTCATCCCCAACTTGGAGATAAGGAAACTGGGGCACGGAGTTTAAGAACGTGATCAAAAATCCCCTAATTTAAGAAATGGTAAACCTTGGAATTTAACCTACGCAGTCCAGCTACCTTTAACTGTCATTTCCTACTTAAAAGAGCAAATAACTAGAAATGACCTAAATATTCAAGACTGGCTTAAATATATTTATGAACATGTGAATGAAACAGCAAAATGTAAAGGGCAAAAAGCCAGGAAGTGTCTGTATCTTCATCTCTCCAAATTATTCCTTCAGATTATGTACATCATTTATCCTTTATTTTTATACATAAAGTTCCCATCTGTATCCTACATATTCTAGAAAAGTCAGCATAGAGTAACAAAGAAAGCATTTAGGAGAAAAATCACAAGACCTGAGTGTCAAACCCAACTGTACCACCTACTCTTTGTGTGATGTTGTGCAAAACCTTAACCTGTCTTTGGCTTTCCCTGAGTCCTGGTGTTTTCTTCTGCAACAGGAATTCAGACTGAATTTCTTCTGCCATCCTTATTCTATATCATCTCAAGATCGCAAAGAAGAGACCCTTTGCTCATGCCAGCCCTGAAACCTACCCATTAATAAACAATGTAGAGTCTAGGTAAGACTTTAAAACGAACAAAAAGCTTCAATGGAGTTTGGGTAAAATCCAAATGTTGTTCAGATAGAGCATCTGAAATGCTCACCTGTTTCCAACTACTTATGCAAGATTCGCTTCTTGGTCTCATCTGGCAACGTGACTCAAGTTGTAAACATGTCCACATTCAGAGTTCAGCACCGACATGGACATATCAACTCAAGCTGACCTCTAGAATTCACCCCAGTCTTCTGGTTCTCACCCCTAACCAACTGCAAGAGCCAAATCAACATTCACATCTACGCAAATCATCTCCAGCCCAAAGCTCGGGCCCTGATCCCAATCCCATCCTTCAACATCATGGCTCTGTTTACTGGATATTTCTCCTTCACTGGGCACTTTTCTAAGTCAGGTCAGCCAGGTGTAAGTATCAGTCACCATGTATTTATCTGAAACCCTGATTTTCCACCTTTAGTGTGTCACTAATTCCTAACGTGTCTCCAATCGCATTGTAGATGATGACTACTGGGGTAACATACCCACAGAAGAGACCCTACCACCCTCTATCCTTTCAGGCATGAGAGACATCACTAAATAACCACAAAACGCCTACCACAGAGACCAGATGCAACTTCACAATCCTCATCCCAGCACTCCAGTGGGTCCCAGCCAATGACAGGGAGTCAGGATGCAAGAAGAAACCCAACTCCCATCCTTGGTGTCCCATTGTGTTAATCATGACTTCCAGTCACTCCAATACAAACTGTTGCTCGTACTGTAACTGGACTAGACAAAGAGCCCTGTAACTAGACTCTGGTACAAACCTCTCAGTCCATCCATCATGTGGTTTCTCTCTCTCCAGCTCACTCATCCTCAGTGGTTCCCCGTCACCTGTCTACAGGTAGAATAAAGATAGCTTCCCCTTTGTCAGGTGTTCAAAAGCCTCTACAACTTGGCCCGAATCACAATCTTCCAACATAGGAGATTTTCAGAGATTTCTCAGTTTTAACATCCTTTCACCTAACAAAATCTTAGACAAAAATCCCAATAAATTAAACTGACACAAACAGGCTTAGGCGGTTCAGCGGCAGTGCACCCTGCTCCGGGGCCCTCAGCTCCTCAGGAGGGGCTGAAGCTCTCCCACAGAAGCGCCAGGAAGGACTGCCTGCCACCAGGCAGACCAGAGAACGTGGGACTCTAAATGCGACTCTTAACCAGCACTGGGTTCTGAGCTCTTCTGAGACTACAAAACAAACCAAGGGAAGAACTAACTAATCAAAAGAGCCCAAACACTTAAAAGCAGAGTCCAGAGATACGCACAGACACCCCCCCTCCTCATACATAAATTTACCATGATTTTCCTCTGCTCTGAAAATGTCAGTGCTCAGCAAGGGACAGGACAAGGTTAAGAGAATCTGACAGAAAGGATTGGATGGAGTTGAAAGCTAAAGTCCTGCAAGTTTATCTACAGAAGCAGCACAAGGCCTTCTGGCATATTCCCAACCCAGCCCATTGCCCTCCGGCTGCATAATAGCAGTAAGTTTTTTTCAACACCCTCATTCTGTCCTACCACATTTCATAACGCGTAAGGCCCAGCTGGATGGTGTGTAGGATTTTGTCAAGCTGTCTTTAATCTTTCGTTTTACCTCCATTCCTAACAACTGAGCTGGCAAGCACTTAAGTTGCTGATGTTTACATCCTGCATGTTTTATTGTTCGTTTCCAGGAAGCTCTTTTGTTGACAGAGGCGAGGGACAGGGGTGCCATTTGTCAGAGCTTAACCGTGGTGCTCCTGACCCAACCAGGATCCCTCTTGCTTCACCTCCCTGATGTTCAGGGATTCCGTCACTCAACTGTTTTAGTTTGCATGCCTTTTTTTTTTTTTTTTTTAATTCTAAGTTACACAGGGAAATGTACCTGCAGCTACCGGTTTCTCTGAAAACACAAGCTGAAATCATGTTTTTCACTAGATTCTCCAGATGTTCTTTTTTAGACCACGTCTACCTAACCATTTGGTTCCGTTATCTTTTGATCGTGACCACTGAAACCAGATGACCTCTGATGGACCCTTCTGTTCATGGGACACCTCCTATTTTTAAAAGTTTCGCTTCGCCGAGAGCCACAGCTTGCCTGCTGTACCCGGCACGGCAGATGTAGTTCTCAGCAAATACCCACAGGCGGTTTGGCGCCATCCCTAGCAGGCTTTAATCCCAAGTCTCCATACTTTGCTATTTGCTACATGGCCTGACTCGTATTCACAAGTTATGTGCTTATGTGAAGGAATGTCAATGTGAGAATAAGCAAAACAGAATTAGATTAACCTACAGGGGTAAAACTTTCCGGTACATTACAAAACCAACTCTAAATAATTTCAGGGACCTACTGTTGAGAGACATTTCATAAAGCCGTTTTTCCATTAGGGTGAGTAAGAGAAAGCTGACCAGCGTTCTTTTTGGAACTCAACTTTTCCCTGGCTTTTTGGGGATAAATAAATGTCAGGGAGAGGCCTAGACTGGGCCAAACAGAGATGGACTGCCCCTAGAATACCTCATGTGTTGTAGAGGGCTTGCCCCACAATTCAGTTACTAGATTTTGTTTTGTTTGTTGTTAAATTGTTTCAGTCGACAACAGTGACTGTTACTAGCAACACTTGCTAGTGAATGGCCTGAATTAATTTCTTCTACCCAATTAGATGAAGTATGGCCCTACTAAAGAATACTGTACGTTGTCAAGAAAGAAATATCTGTTGATTTATTCAAAACGTCAAAGACAGGTTGAAATGGAGGGCATTTCAACAAAATGAGCATACAGACATACAATTGCAATGTAGCACACCAATGAACTAAGGCGGGAGTGAATGAAACAATCCTCACTGCCAATACAACTGCCCAGGATAGACTGCTATTAACGATCTAAACTTCAAGTCGAAGGTCAAGGATGAACCTCAGACTTCTACACAAAGAGCGTTCAGCATACTTGTCATGTGGCAGGGCCCTAGGCCCACACCTCGCTTCTTCTCAATGACTCCTTTCACTCTCTCACCACGAGGCTCACCCATTCAATAACGGAGCAGAACTATAGACAGCAGAGAGCAGGTGTGTGCGACGCTGTTTTCATCTCCCCATTTGGAATTATTAGCACTGCCCATCACTCAACCTGGCAGGCCCATTTTAATATTAGCATCACATGCATGCTGCATCCTTGAGAAAGGCCATTTCAGACTTTTTGGTGAACTATTACTTAGATAATAGAACATTTATTTCATGTCATTACAAAATTAAACTTTACCTCTGGGTCTTTACAAGGCTAATAGTTCAACTTCCCTTTTTGACACGCAAGAAGATAAGATTCTCCAGACACAAAAGTACGAAAGGGCATTTTTAACCAGGGTGACAATTCTATGAGGCTGCTGAGTAGAGGAGATTTTTTTTCCCAACTATTAAAAACACATACAAATAAAATATTTTTAAAAACCACACCACATTACTCATGTAAAGAAAATATAATGCCCTCCTTCTTCCTGCCATGCTACAACGGTTTTACATCTCAATTATGTATATTCAAAGTGGGTTTCAGAGTTGCTCACACTGTCAATCATACATTACACCAAGAGTATTGCCCATTCCGCACAACTATAACCTGTTTGAAGAGAAGGAAAACATTTGCAGAGGGGTGCATGAAAACTAAGGTTAATATAACGCTCTGCTTCCTTTTATACAATTATACCTATTTTGAGGAAATTCTTCAGGAATATATTCAGAAGAACGGAGCATTCAGTTTTGGAAGTTAATTACATATTATTAAGTTCCGAGTGTCATGGGAAATCAGTTTCAGCTCTCAGGTTGTGCTCAAGGATCAAAAAGACAAACCACACCAAGATTTATTTGTTATAGGTAAGGTAGGTCATTCTAAAGCCACACACGTCAGTCATTTCCTGGTAAACTTTACCAGAATAAAGTTGATTTGTGTGAAAAGAGGACTATTAGAAGTTTTCTAAGTTTGCTAATAAAGATGGTAAATTACAGGGCTGAAATCTGTCATTCGTTAATCAAATTTAATAGTAATTTCTTCCTGCAGACACATGCAGAAGACAAATTATCAATTTCTGTAAATCATAATTAGTTCAGAGGCAGATTCCAATTCTCCTAAAGATTAGCTCAGTGTAGTTTAAATTAAAGGCACTCAGTTGCCATACAAATTGTAGAAAGCCCTGGCCTTCTTGGGAGATGCTTGAAATCTCAGGCTATGACCACTTGAAGATTTGCGGTAACAATTCCAAAAGCTTTTACTGTTACAGTCACCAACGCCAACGTGCACTGAGTGCGCGGGCGAGGGAGCGCGGAGAGCAGCAGTAAAGTGCAGTTTTTGCCTGCTCGCTTTTTCCCCATGTAGATGGCTCTGCTGCCACGGAGACTCAGGGCCCCTTCCAATCTTTAATTTCCTTTAAGAGTGGATAAGTGCCGTGAGCAAAACTGCTCACCACTGCTCTTGAGGTGCTTATTTAAAAAGAAATAAAACATGATTAATTTCAAGTGCTTTACAATTAAAAATATATGACAGGAGGGTCATCTGGGCAATTTAACTACACTGGGAAGGGTCACAGGCCTCTGACGTTTGAGACACCCTGAGCTAGACTCGATGCATGTATTTATTGTCACTGGTAGCATATTAGATTATTAAAAGGGACATGCTAATGTGACATTTTACTATTACAAAGGAAACTCAGTACTAAAATTAGAGCATAAATCAGGCAGATATGCTTCTAGACATGCAATCAACTCTGTCTTCCACTCATCTTCCTTTACGCATCAAGGGGTTATATTAAATTTCATTTCGTATTTATTTGTTAACTATATGTGTCGCTCCTTCCTAAGTTCAATGAGAGCAACAAAAATTTAGTTGCATCCAAGTAAAACAGATGAAGTTTAATGCAGATAAAGCAAGGCGATTAGGATGTCAGAAAAATATACTTTAAAAATCAAGACTAAAATATAAACCTATTAGTTTTGAATATTTATCCAGATTACATTTCATATGCAAGACTCTCTTCAATAAAGCTCCACTTCTTTATTGCAGGAAAGTGCCTCCACCCATAAAATAGTAAGATCTGCCTTTGAAAAAGAACACGACAGCCCAGCCGATTCGGCTCCTCAAACAATGGCTAGTTTGGGGGTGTAAACGGTAGACAACACAAAGTAAATCACTGTCATGAAATAATAATTAGCACTGTAAAAATAACCCCCACGGTCTCGGCTGACTAATGCACAGCTCCTGTTCGAGCCCAGATTTCAAGTCTGAAAGTCACCAAATGAAATTAGCACTTTCATTCCAAAGGCAGATTCTGTTGGTATTTTTGCCTGGAAGGAAAGGGAAACCATTTCATACTGTCTCACTAATCCAAAATAGCAAAAACTTGTCATCTCTGTTGCTTAAAGGGAAAGCTGTTCGAGGGCTTGGCAGAGAAGATCACAGTTCAATTCAATAGTGTTCTCTCCTCTCCCGGCTCGCCCTGTTGTTCTAAGCTCCCCCTCAGCAAAGGGATTAATGATGCATGCTTCATCCGGACTGTGCATGTCGGCAGAACTGTGTGGCTGGGCAGTCTGGGGCCTGAGATTCCTCGATAATAAGGCCAAAGTCATGGGCCTGACACCCACGTGGACCAATTAGTTCCAATCTGTTTCATTGCCTCACCAGCTCTCAGGCTAGCTAGCTACCCCATCATGAATGCGTACATCGGTCATAGGGTGATACAGGAAGTGCATGAAACTGGTTCAGTGGATACCAGGCATGGAAGGGAAGGAGCGGAGAGAGGAAGGAGGGAGAGACCCGGCGTGAGAAGGTACCTGTAAAAATCTTAGAAGCATGCTGTCTTCTCGTCTGAGCCTATGACCACCATCTTCTTATGGAAAGGACAACATATCCAGGCCATATATATTTGGACAGCAAACAGGAATACATGGTGATTAAGAAACTGGCTAGCCAGCTAACTTATTCTGAGTCTGTCCTATAGTAACTTTCAAAAACTGAACTAAATCTATATAAAATTAAACAATGCTTATGAATTAAACACTATATTTCATGCCTTAAAAGGACTCGGCACATTACCAATTAGCATTTTCTTTGTTTTGAATTCATTGAATTTATATCATCCTTCAACACTGTTTAGCTAAAGCAAACAAAAACAAGAAAATCACATTATTCTTTCTAAGCCATATAAAAGTGATCTGGAAAGTCACGTTTAAAATCGCTATCATGGATTAGCTTAAGGCAATTACTTCACTAGCCGCATTCTTTCACGAGAAGTGAAAAAAAAAAGAAAAGAAAGGAAAATCAAGCTTCTTGCCTAACAAGAAAAATGAAATCCCATTAGTTGTGTCTCCAGTGTATATTAACATTCTTTTTGTTTAGAAAGGTTAATATCCCCCAAATAAAGGAGCATACAGTGCCTGTTAAAATAATTACATCATGACATTTTAGAAAGGTTGGCAGATAGACGTGGTTGCAAGCAAAGAAACAAACAAAAGTAAAAGCGAGTACTTTTTAAATTATCCATGACTTAAAAAAAAAAAAAAAATGGAAGGCGCTGGAAATTCCACCATGTTTGCAATTTCCTGCCAGCTTGTCTGGTCTCCGGTATCTGGCTTTTCTCCCTCTTCCTCGATATCTTTCCGTCATAGAAACTTAGGAAGATGTACCTTCATGCTCAAAATCAGATGTTCTATTATCTGAAAAGGAAACTACAAATCTGACAACAGAAGCATCTCACAACAAATCGGTGGTTGATAGTATGTGGTACCAACATCAAACCCAAGTATTTCATGGCCCCTTGGAGTCCCATAGTGGGACACAGACAGTATTTGGTGTCAATAAAGGACGGTTTTTCTATCCTGGGCAAACTGATCCAAAGACACAATATCCATAAAATCGCAACCAGGGAATAATTAAATGCTTTGAATTCACTCCTCCGAGACCTAAAAGAAACCATTCAAACTTCATGCACACAAAACATGGTACCGTGACCCCGAAGCTGGAGGCGGAAAGCAGCAATTCTCCGCAAAAGGAAAACCGATCCTCCAGCTCTCAGACCTCTGGATAGAACAACTGTTTAAAATCAAAACTAGCACAATGCTAATATAAAACTGTAATCGTCTCCCTCAGTCTGCAGGCCTTTGGAGCCCCAGGCCAGGGCGTCCTGTTCTTCGCGCTCCCAAGGAAACAGGCAGAGAAAGAGGAGAGACAAAGAGAAGGAAAGCCGACAGCTTCCCCACGACCACTTAACCCCCAGACAGGGTCCTCAGTGAGTCCTCAGGCTGACCCTCGGGACAGCAGGTCGGGGAATCTAACTGAACGAGTACTTTGAGAGGCTGTTAATACTCCCAATAGTCATAGAACGCTTGACATTGGTAAGGTCCCCCAAACACCAAACTATACATACGCATTGCCAAAGAGTCCACTGCCTCAGAAGTCCAAGAAAGAAGCTAATGAAAACAAATGCAAGGCCCTCAAGTCACCATGACAAAACATCCCAAATAGGATAAATCTGCTAAAGGGAATTCAGTGCCACGTCCCAGCTGACAGTCTCCCAACAAACCTGTGAGGGAAAGCTGTCCTGGCTTTCTACAAAGAGCAGCCATCCCTATGGGATGGGGCTTGTCAGCAGGGAATGAGTCTCCCTAGAGCAGGTGCAGGCCCAGCTCTTCAGAAGCAATCCCCAAGCACCTGTGGAATGAGCGAACGAAGGCTCTGTACAAACTAGTCTTCCACATGGCTTCTATCTACCACATCTAATGGACATTTCTATTTACCTGTCACAGGCTATGTAGACTGCTGACTAAAGTAGAGGAAATATTTTTCCCCCCAGAAGCCAGCTAAGAGCTCATCTCCAGGAAAAGAACAAAAAAATTATATAGAATATATTTATTAGAGACCGAGAAAAGTAAATTTCTTTTTCCTCCATAGTCAAGGAACATGCGTTTCCCACTAAGAAGTCAGAAGAGCAGGAGGAGCGCAAACACACAGCCCCTCTTGAGGGCTGGGCACTGTTCTAAGTATCTCACATGAATTTACTAGTTTAATCCTCAACGCCATCATGTGAAATAAGTAGTATTACCCTCACCTTGCAGTTAAGACAGAGGTGAGTTTCATTCAACCACTGCCCAGCAAGAGCAGATTCAAGCCCAAGCAGTCCAGCTTGAGAGTCTGTGCTTTCAACTTACACTCCACTCTTCAGAATAGTGCTGTTCGCTAGAACGTTCTATGATGACAGGAATGGCTATAACCATATTATTCAAGACAGAAACCACTAGCCACCTGTACCTCCTGAGCATTTGGAATGTGACTGTGATTGTAAAACTGAAGTTTTGATTTTACTAATTAGGTTTAAATGTAAACAACCACATGCTGCTATTTATTTGTTAAGTTCAATCCTCCAACCAATTGATCAGCAAATGAACACGAGATCTGCCATGTATCTTCGGGAAATCAACTGTTAGTAATTTTCTATCAGTTCACAAGTCAAAGTTCAGAACTACTCGGCGTGCCATAGTGATAGAAGTGTTCTGATACACACCATGTTTTATAACTTGTGACCCTCGTCCACACTTCCCTGTGGGGACATGTGTGCCAGGCGGGCGGTGGGGGGGGGATGGGGGCAACAGCGGGTTTGCTCATGTTCTCATCCCAAGTCCTAGTTCTCAAATCACCTTCAGAGAACCTTTCACATAATTCATTCAACAAATATTACTACAACAAATAGACATCCATTAAAGGCTATGGTGGGAATAAGCAGATAGAGTGCTACAAAAACACATTCCCACACTATACACAGTGCCCATATCTGTAGTATATACCCAATAAATGTTGGATACACGGATGACTGGATGGACAGACCAAGGGACAAATGCTGAGGCCTTATTCTCAAGAAACTTAGAATCCAGGAAAGCCATAATAAAACGTTGATCATTTTCCCTCACAAACCTGTCCCAAGTTTCCTGTATCAAACAAGCCAAAAATTTAAAGCCATCTTCGAATCACATCACTATTGTCTGTTTCTCAGACCTTTCTCCGTACACTCTGGTCCTTCCTTATGATCTGCTCCAGTTTGGCCTCATTCTTTTGGATCTTTTAACAGTCTCAGTCCTGGTCTCCTGTCTTCCAGTAGTGCCTCATTTAACTCCATCTACCACAAAACTTCCAGGGTGACCTTCCTTAAATGCTAGTGTGAAACTGGGCACACTTCCGGTTAAAATCCTTTGGTGGGCTCTCACTCTTATTAGATAAAATGCAAGCTCCTTAATATGGTGGACCAACGCCTCGATCTCTTGGCCAGTGACAAGCTTTGTAGCCTCATTACTCACTCGCGCTTTTTTGGGGAAATAACTCCTTATAGTGTTCCGTGTCTATGTTTGCAGACATTAATCTTTTCAAGGACTGGAAGCCAGGCCTCCTACCGTAGCGCTCCAGCCCTGAGTCGAGTACTTTGCAAGCAACAGGCACTGACTAGATGCTTACTGAACTAACTAAAATGCAAGAAAAAAAGATAATTAAAGACAGAAGTTCAGACGTTATACTTACCATAATATGAACAGATTATGTATCGATGATAAAAATGAACACAAACAACTTAACTCTTTTGGGCTGATAGGAAAAGGGTGAATTTGGAAGATATTCGGAGGGGCACACAAGCTACAGTAAATTTTAAGAGAATATAACAAACATTATCAATCACCAGCTTCGGTGATGTAGCAAGAGTAGGGAAAATGGAACTTTCACCCCATCTTCTCCATGCCATCCAACTTTCCCCACTGCCTTCCCAGACACCACCCAACTCAGCTCCAAGAAAGGTTTTTCTCTAACCTACCATTAGAGCACAGAGTTGATGGGGGTTATGTGTGGCAGGATCCCTCCATGGTCGAGGTGCAGCATCTGTTTTTAGCACTCCTCAAACTTTCTGCTTCTCTGTTTTAGTGTTTAGTGTGGTTTGCCAAAAGGCATTAAGGTCCCCAGATTCAGATTTGGAATAGACAGAAGAACTGAAGGCATCATTTGGGCTCAAGCCTCAACCCACGATCCAATCCAGTTTCTTTTTTTTTTTTTTTAATTTTATTTATTTATTTGACAGAGAGAGATTACAAGTAGGCAGAGAGGCAGGCAGAGAGACAGGGAGAGGAGGAAGCAGGCTCCCCGCCGAGCAGAGAGCCCGATGCGGGCCTCGATCCCAGGACGCTGAGATCATGACCTGAGCCGAAAGCAGAGGCTTTAACCCACTGAGCCACCCAGGCGCCCCCAATCCAGTTTCTATGAGAGGTCTACACTGCAGTCTCGAATGCAGATTCCCATTCTGCTCTTTCCTGAACTTGGAAGAGTGGGTGGTGAGTGGGGAGAGGTGATTGGCAGGATAGGGTGTGAGCCTATCTCCTTCCAAGTCCTCATAACTAGGAGGAACAGAATATTCAATTTGTAAGGATGGTAAAGTATGTGATGGGAAATGGAAGAGAAGGCTAGAAAACCAGGTTATGGTTATAGACTACCAACCTAAGTCAGTTTTATTCTGTAGGTCCAAAGTAGTGATGGGTTCTTTGTTATTGGTTTTAAACCACAGACACAACAGAAAAAGCCTACCGTCTAGCATAGTAAATAATTAATCTGCATTAATTAATCTGTAATAATTAGTCAGTATTTAACCTGGCATCAATATCTAAGCTGACCTGGAAGCAAAAAAAGAAAGAAAAGTGTCAAGGAAAACAGTTAAGAGGCTATTATCATAATCAGATGTGAAGAAAAACTAAAAAATATTGAAGATGGTTAACTGGTAAAAAGATCAAGGAAACTTACCACTCACTGAGGACGCACTACGTACCATCTTTATGCTAATCATTATTGGAATTGGGCTTCTCGACCACATAAATTAAGTGTGATCATTCCTTGATTTCAAATCAAGAAACAAGGAACAGAGAATGTGTAACTTACCAAAGGTCACACAGCTGGTAAGAGATACATCCAAGCTCAGATCCGTCTGTGGTCAAGGACCAAGCAAGCTCTTTTCACCCACACGACCCTGATTGCCAAGACCTGGAAATCAACTGGATGAAGCGGGGCAAGCACCAAGAGAAATACAAAGAGAGGGGCACCTGGGTGGCTCAGCTGGCTAAATATCGGACTCGATTTTGGCTCAGGTCATGAATCTCATGGGTTGTGGGATCGAGCCCCAAGTATTGTACTTCGTGCTTTGGGCTCTGCGCTCGACAGGGAATCTGCCCAAGGATTCTCTCCCTCTGCCCTTCCCCTCACTCACGCATTCTCAAATAAATAAATAAATAAATCTTAAAAAGAAAGAAAGAAGGAAAGAAGGAAGGAAGGAAGAAAAGAAGAAAGGAAGAAGGAAGAAAAAGTAAAGAAGGAAGGAAGGAAGGAAGGAGAGAGAGAGAGAAAGAAAGAAAGAAAGAAAGAAAGAAAGAAAGAGAAAGAAAGAAAGAAAGAAAGAAATATGAGGAGGCTTTTGAGCCTTGGTGATGGGCCCTGCTACTAAGTGAGACAACAATTTGTACATCCAACCACGTAGCAGGCCCCGATCAAAATATTGGAGACACAAATTTCAATATGACATCATCTTTGCCTTTAAGGGATTTGCAAGTGGCCAGAAAATCACAATATTCAATACATTTAGCCCGAAACAATGAGAAGTCATGAGAGAAAGCAAGTCTATGTGCATACGAAATTTCCCTGGAAACTGTGGGACTACAATAACTAGAAGTTTTCAAGTAATACTGAAATTAAGGATAACCACCTCAGTCTCCAGAGTGTTCCTTGATATCATTACAAAGAAGGACTCTCCACAAATTAGTGATCATTAGCTTAATTATAAGATATTATGCATTCCTTTTATGCACCACCAATACACTGTAGAGAAGACTTCCCTAAACATCTCCAGTGTCTCCACCAATGCCAGTAAAGAGAAATCCTATCCGTGCCCATTTCCCTTGTACTTGAACAAAAACACTCCTATACATCTTGGAGAAATTTAATTTGCTAGAATGACAGTAATGCAAATGATCCAACTCCAAAAGCCAAAACTTTCCACATTTTCAATCCAAAACACAAAGATAAGGAAATAATTAATTTAAAAGTCATCTTGAGAGAAATCAAGTTCCAGGGAAACTACCTAGAAATCAAGAACTAAATAGATGAAGTTCAAGTTCGAATCTCACGCACACACGCACACACACTACTGCACACTCAGAAATTGGGTTGCCCACTAAATTATTTTTATTTTTTATGGATTTTTGTAACTCTTTCCCTGAAGTACATTATCTGTTCTATAACTCACATAAGGGAAGCAGTTACTATGCCTGTTCTATGGAATATGAAACAAGGGCACAGGGTCAAGCAACTTGACCTAAATAACCTGTGATTTTGGCAGAGCTGACAAATATAAAAGTATTAACAATTCTGGTACTTCTGATATCTTCAAAAGCAAAACCATACGCAGAGAGGACAACTTCTCTCCACCAAGGCAGAATACATTTATTAGCGTCCCCCATTTACCTTTAACACCCAACACAGACCCTGGCGCATAATGTGGGCTTGATGAATTGTTTTAAGTGAATAAGCAAACAAATTAGAGCACGTCAATGGACGACGACTCTGATGAAATCAACTGTATTTATCATTTCCCTACAAGAGATTTTTGTTTTGTTTTGTTTTGTTTTAAAATGGGACTATTAAGGGGGCACCTGGGTGGCTCAGTCGTTAAGCGTCTGCCTTCAGCTCAGGTCATGATCCCAGGGTCCTGGGATGGAGCCCCGCGTCAGGCTCCCAGCTTGGTGGGGAGCCTGCTTCTCCCTCTCCCTCTGCCAGCCGCTCCCCTTGCTTGTGCTTTCTCAATCTCTGTCAGTAAATAAATAAAATCTTTAAAAAAATGGGGCTAATAGGGCATTTCAAGTTTTTTGGTGGTGGTGGTGGTGGTGTTTTAAGTAACACTTACATGGAAAATAGTAGCCTATGTAAATCCCAGTGTGGCCTCTACCTAGCAGTATATAAGAAAAAACATCACTATTTGGGAACTTGTCCTACTACGCCAAACTCAGAAAGCTTGGCAGTTTAAGTTTAATGCACTATCATTAAAACACAGACACAGACACAGACACAGACACAGACACACCTCTCAAGGTAAATTTGATGTTATAACAGTTTAACAAAAAACAAACAAAAAACCTCAATTACCCTTAAAAAAGTAGGCATTTCAGAAATACAACCATGGCATTCTAACCATGCAGGGGGGAAGGTATTCCAACCATGTTGTAAAAGTACAATGCAAACATTTTATAATCCCTTTTTGGAATTTTAATGTTGGTGTACAAAAATCAACTCGCTTTTAGAGGAACCTAATAATACAACTGTGAAGAAAATGTAAATTTATGCTCTTTTCCTCCCCTCCTGGCACAAAACCTCACATGTGACAATGAAGAAGCGTTCCTCGGGCCCCCCAGGAGCCCCAGCTACATTCGCTGGCAGAAACCCATGCTCCCCCCAAAGGGGTTTTCTTCTGCTTGCCTATCCCATGTTGCATTCGGGTCTTAGACAGTACAAACAGAGCTGCGTGTAATACGACAACTTTGCTCTATTAATACTGCAAAAATAAACAAAAGAAAGAGGATTTTCCTGTAAGAAGACCTTTTAGCACTGAGTTCATTCACTCATTTATAAATGTTTACCGAGCTCCCATTGTGTTGAAGGTGAGGTGCTAGGAACCGAGTCTTCTATTCTTGCAAATTTCCCCGTCACGGCTGCATAAAAATCCACATAAACCATAAAGAAATGCCAGAGGGTCCAAGTGCAGAGGTTATCACAGACTTTAAATCACGACAGCCTTGACTTCAGCCTTCTCTCCACTCATTAGAGCCAGTGGTCTAGGGCACGTTACTTTACTGTTCTACGCTCTACTTCCTCTTCTATAAAGTGAGGTAATATGATCATCTGATAAAAAAAAAAGATGTTGTGGGGCACCTGGGTGGCTCAGTGGGTTAAAGCCTCTGCTTTCGGCTCAGGTCATGATCTCAGCGTCCTGGGATCGAGGCCCGCATCGGGCTCTCTTCTCAGCAGGGAGCCTGCTTCCTCCTCTCCCTGTCTCTCTGCCTACCTCTCTGCCTACTTGTAATCTCTCTCTCTCTCTGTGTCAAATAAATAAATGAAATCTTAAAAAAAAAAAAGATGTTGTGAAGATTAATAAAATAATGTATTTTTGGATAGCGCCGGTCACAGAGCAAATGGTAAATGACAGCCGTCTGTGGCTGACGTGACAGAGATGCGTCTACTTACTCATTCATCACCCTTAGTTGAGGACTTAAGTAGAGACCTCTCACAGATTAGGCCCGGAGAACACAGGAACAAAACAGAAAGAGCCTGTCCTCTTGGAGCCGGAGGTCTGGTATAATAGATTCTCAACAGTGACTTGCTCATAATGGGGGGAAGTGTCGCAAAAATTTGTATTTTTGTCTGACAGATTTATTGGGCTATAATGACACACCACTAGCTGTGTACAAGGTGCACAGCTTACAAGGATCTGACCTAAGTATCATGTTTGAAACCACCACCAGAATCAAGATCATGGACATATCCACCGTCCGCAAAATTCCCATGTGCCCTTCTGTGATCCTTCCCCTCAGTCACCGATCCACCTTGTCTCACTATAGTTTATTGTGTGTTTTTCTAGAATTCTACACAAAAGGATTCACACAGTATATGCTCTTTTTATCTGGCTTATTTCGCTCGGTGGAATTATTTTGAGATTCATCCCTGTTACATCAATAATTTCAAAACACAGTGGACAATGGCATCATCTCATGTGGTCCAACACACGGACCTGCACCATTTGCTTCAGTGATCATCCCTCCCACTAAAATCACCCCTACAAACTCTGAGTACAAATAAATCTAGAATTAACCACTTTTCTAAGAGTTGGCTTCCTAAACGCAGCAAGCTAAATACTATTTCCCTATTAGTCAATGCTTCGCGTGCCCTTTGAATATTTCATACTGACCACTATTATTGTCAGACAGAAAGATAAATGTTTTTGTGCTGCTCACATCAAGCAAACAAAACCGAGATGAGTAATCTTGAATCAATCATCAAAGCAGACTCTCAGGATCGCTTTGTATACATATACGCATTACCATTTAAAAAAAATACTACAAAATGAGAGGCACATCTGTGTGGCTTGTGATAAGATGGTAGGAATTTTTGAGAGACTGTTTTACAGATGTTCTAGCATCTAAAAGAGTGTTCCTACGAAGACGGACAATTTTCCAGCTGAGTGGTCAAGTACACCGCTCAAAGGCATGAGCTCCAGGTAGAGAACCCGTGCAAATGGAAAGCAAGCAATTCCCTTTACCAGCCTATTAGGTAACTTCAGGAGATATAAAAATTGGATTAAAAATTCTTTCATTCTAATATCAAATGTCTTCTATTTCTAACTAGTCCAGAATCTCCAGAGGAGATGACAGATACCAAGCACCAAGTCCAACGGCTGGCACAGAGTAGCTATCCCAACAAACCACAGCCATTAGAGTAACATCCTGGTCAAAGACCAACCCAAGACAAACGCCATCACCTTAGAAACTTCATCAGGGAAACGGGTCTCTTCTTTAACTACAGTGAATCTCACATTTTCAGTCATTCGTCAAAATTGCCCATCTCCAGGTATTCGGTCCTGAGCTAGTTAGCAAATATTTACTGGGTGTTTACTATGTGCCCAGCACTGAACATGGCTATTTTAAGGATAAGGCAGACCTGACTGTATCTCTGTTGAATATTCTAAATTGCTTTGGTTTAATTATAAGAGAATGGCACTGGACACACGTGTGCACACACAGGCTTTGTACTGTTTCAAAATCATCTCCTAGTAGGGCTAAGTTTGAGACCCTCTAAAATGTGACACCCAATGTCCCTCAGTTACCCTCGCAAGAGCCTTATATTTCAATTCCTAGGAGCCCTTCACTCAAACGTATTTTGAGGACCTAGAAAAAACAGTGCAATAAGGGCTACCAACCACTCAGCATGTTCCTACTATGTGCCATGCTCTGCTAGGTCAAATTGTATAGGCAACTGGCTGAGAATATTAATTACTCACAGAAGGGTATAAGTAAGCTTTTCTCTGGCAACAAAATAAGATACCACGTACCTAGCAGCTGACATCGACATTGTGTTTGTTACTGAAGACCCCCAAAGCAGACAGATCAGAGAAGTACAACCACAACGCAAGCCAGCCTCTTGAAAACAACTTGTATATTTGCTGACCTTGTGGCTGCATCCTAACCCAAAACGTACAGTGAAATTAAATTATATTGCTGATAAGAGTTTTACGTTCTTGGGCGTAGATGAAATGGAGCATTTGCCAAAACCCGCTAACACTGCTTACGCGATTATTAATGGTAACGGGGACCATACAGGAACAGCATCAAATGGGTCACTTCAGAGAAAATCATACACACACACATTCCAGATGAAATTCTAGAATCAGACGCTGACACCCAAAAGGCATGCCGGTTAAGGGACAGCCGCAGATGAAAATATTTCAAAGCCAGATACATTTCCTGTTGAAAATTCCTTACATTCCATGACTAAATCCTAAAGGCCACAAGCAGCACTGCAGTCTCCAATTCTAATTGTGCTGATGCACAGAAAGGGGCGTGCTGTCAGCAGAAGCCCGAACGCAGTTGCAGTCTTCTTTGGTCAAAACAAAAGTGTCTGGGAGGCAATTCACACGTTCTCAAAGAAAGCGGACAACTGTGACCTTGAGCCCCTCCTTAAGGTACACTCTTACTTGAAAGTCTTCCCCGGCCCCCGGAAGCCTACTCACGAGATCCAACAAGAATTTATTTTTTTAAGATTGCAATTCTGCAGCAAGATGAAGCTGCCTTGATACATTTGTGGTCCTCACGGCGACCACTAATATTTACGGAGTACGAGTGCACTTGGCTTTGAAAGCGCTCAAACGACACTGTAACCTGTAATTTACATTTTGACTAAGAATCCCTAGGACGTCTATACTGTCTATATGTAATTGAGAATGCCCTACTTCTTGGCTCTTAAATTCTCTGAAAAGGTGGGGGTGGAGGGAGAGTGAGAATTTGCCCCCAGAATGGAAAACAGAAAGGCACCTGAGCAACTAAAACATTCTTCGTACAGCACACAACACTGAATCACCACCAATACACTGCCATTAATAACTCATTAATAAATAATCCTTTTTAAACTAGAGCTACTGCCAGGTTTTCGGACATGCAGGGCTGGGTATCTTGGTAATGCTCTTGCCAGAGAAAGGTCAGTAGGATTATAATGAAGTAGTAGCGTTGCAGTTAATCTGCAGCCCATAAAGGAAACCAAAATGTGTAACTCAGCTCCTACCTAGGACTACCCAGCTCTCAGTTGAAACATTTTAAAGAATCCCAGAGCAGAATCAAGCACGACAGTCTCTGAAGGTATTGAGTGACCTGTGTGTTGTTGAAATTGACCAGGAACGGTGGATACAGCCATTATTGATGATTGCTTATGCTTCTTCACTGTATTTTGCATCTGATTGAGAAGGAAACAATTCAAAGGACAGAACTGACGTCAAGAAAAATTCCCACCGTACGTTCGGACTGTACCTGTGTGTGTGTGGGGGGCAGACATGCGTCTGTACCCAAATACACACACGCAAGCAAGCAGCACTGCCCCTAGTCACACAAACCTTCTCCTTCCATATTCTGAACAATTCTCAACTCTGTTGATTCAGTTTAGATACAGGTAGTTTGTCACGTTTAAATAACGGAGTAATATTATTCCAAAACAAGTTCCAACAATGGCTTGTAACAAAGTCTTCACTGAGGTTAATGACACCTACGCCTATAGAATATTGATGAGGCAGAGGTGCCCAAGAAGCACTTGGTATAAAATAAAATAAAATCAAGGGCCAAAACATGGTCAGTCCCCTTTGCCCTATCTTGTACCACTGAGAATTAACTAGATTGGCCATTTGGAATGCTGATTCTCAAAAGAATGTACCTTGGTATCAGAAAACTGACAGTTTTGTATTTGACCCTTTAAACCTGACAAGGTTTCCTGTTTTCTATCTTACCTTCAAGAGAAAAAAATAACTAAGTACAATTCCACAGGCCTCCAGAGCACTGAGACCTAGTCAACAAAAATAGTTCTAATTAACAGATAAATGTGTGGTTTACTTGGTAGGAAATTTACTTAAAACTGTTTTAGGGAAATGCCTGGAGAGTAACCGTATAAACAGATTATTAGAAAATTTTTTAAAGTATCTCTATAATACAGTCTTCCATATCTAGGCAGATCTTGGCAGAGACAGATGGCCTAAGCCTCTATTTAACAATGAATGATTAAAAGCAAAATAAAAGAGGCAAGACACTATTTAATTCTTCACAAATAGACATCAATAAAGCTGTGAGGTCACGGAGTATTTTTATGCTTATAACCCCCAAGGAAGTATTCCTCTCCTTGTTTTAATGCGTACCAGTAACATCATCACTACTGCAAATCCAGTGCCGATACTAATTTTATTAGATGTCCACACAGTGGTTTTTACCCAGAAAACGCAGTCCAGCTGATCTTTCATTCCACAATCAAGCACCTACTCGGTGTTAGGGGACACACAGGGGAGTAAAGCTATCATTAGGTGTTAAAGGATCTGAATTTCATGTTTATCTCATTCACTCATTTCTTCAAGTCCCTACCAGGAGAAGATGCAGACAGACACACCACATCCAGATAAATCTTCCCTTATGGATCCATCGTCCAAGTGTAGAGCTCAGGCTCTTTTGCCTCTTGTCACTACACTCAAAGTTCCCTTGGCCCCACAGAGTTAACCTGGCGTCAGTTCCACGACCAGCAGGACGTGGCCTAGCCAGTGCCAGAATACCGCGTGCGTTCAAGCACCAGTGACCTTAAATGGAGGTCATTATCACCATCTCCCACCGTTTTTTGACAGTTGGCTGCTGTTCTCTGAATGTCAGATAGAACCCACTACTTTCTACTGAATCATTTAACTTGTGGACCAAGGTTGATTAGGGGTGCCCCAGGTAAGGACTTCTCAATGTTTTTTGTTTACTTAAAAAGGACCATTCCTTCTCAAAAGAAATGCGTTAAGAAGGATTCAGAAACCCTGGACAGTGATAGATTTGTTTATTTGCCAAGTCTGTTTTAAGGTAATTTTCCCCTTTAAGCAGCAATCTGGATGACTAAGTTAAGAATAAGATGAATGCACGCAAAAGCACAATAGAGGAGGTTTAAGATAAACAGAAATTTGTTTCCTTAGATTCAAGGTCCACTGATCATTGCATCAGTTCAACTAGGAACGGCTGAAGAATGTTCTTGGTTCCCTAATAGGAAAGGCTAAGATCCTGGACTATTCAGCCCTAGTGCTTTCTCGGGGGCCTGAACCAAATGATCTTGGGACTGCTTATAATTTTGAATATATCCAGGATCCTTCTTGGCAAAATTTCAGGTATGTTCATTCTTATTCTGGCAGTGAGTGTGTCTCAGCCTCAAAACCTACAGCTCCGGAAATATTTGCTTCTATCAACTCTTTTCTAAGGCCCAGTTTTCCTTTCAAAAGTGTTCCTAACATTTACATGACATCCATCATTAAGTCTCCTTTATACTTGAAATCCTCCCAATTAGCATTCTCTTGTAACCTCCTTTTACTCCTTCTCCTTTTTAAGCAAACATTTGCTTAAATCAACTCCTTCCTTGTATTCCCAGTGGAAATACCTGGACTTGGTCTGGTAGAAGCACATCTATTATGGCCATAAATGTCACAGTTGAAAAAGTCCTCCATGCATTTGGCATAGCAGAGTAAAATATAAAGGAATAAGAAAAAGGAAAGAAAAAAAAAACAACAACTTTAATTTGTCTGGTGGGGCCAGGTCCTAATGTCCTACTTCTGACCTAGCGCACATATCTATGATGCTCCTAGAACTGTCAGGACTCTACTTAAATCATTGACAATTTCACGTCTCTAATTCTGTTTCACATTTGGTGGCGTGTCCCTCTCTACTCCTGAGAATTTTAAAGAGCATCGCAAACCAATCTATTAATATACTACATACATAATACATGCCCAAACTAGCAAAAATAACCACTTTGGACTTTATAATATCAATGTTGACATGTACATCACTCAATAAGTTTCATTAGTCTTTACTTAACTGTATCTGGCTTCTAATTTGGAAAAGAGAAAGGAAAACAATGGTAAAAATTAAATTCTTCAACAATTTGTAGCTGTTTACAGAAAAACCTGACAGGTGTGATCTTCATTCCTCTGTGTAACACAGTAACAGGCTCGGTGTATTCTCAACAGTCCCCCATGCAGGCTTTCCCAGGATGCCCATGCAGGGCTAGTCCCACCATCTGAGCTACGCTAAGTTGGTTGGGTTTGTTCCCCAGCCTGTTTATTGCAGTTTTGTTAGTGCAATTTCAAGATGTAACTGAATAGTATGTAAACAGCGGACGTCATGTAAATCAGTGAAATAGGAGTATAAGAAAGTGATTTGTCAGGTTTTAGATTTTTTTATTTAGAGAGAAAAAGCATGCATGCGTACACGAGAGTAGGAAGAGCGGCATAGGAAAGGAGGAAGGGAGAGAGAGAAAGTCCCAAGCAGACTCCACACTGAGCCCAGAGCCCAATGCAGGGTTTGACCTCACGACCCTGAGATCACATCCTGATCCAAAATCAAGAGTCAGACGCTTAACCGACTAGGCCACCCAGGTGCTCCTGATTTGTCATTTCTATCGAAATTATGCAGAATGTTTGAAAGGACTTCATAAAGAGGAGTCATTTAAAAATTATCGCTGAACCAGTCGTAGGTTAAACAACTAAAGAGTTTGGGGGGCAGGGGGGAAGTTTAGTAAAAGCCTAGAAGAACTGTGCATGGAGATGACTGCACAAGGTCTTTAAATTACTACTCCAAGGGGCCCCTGGGTGACTCAGTCCTTAAGCATCTGCCTTCAGCTCAGGTCATGATCCCAGCATCCTGGGATCAAGCCCTACGTTGGGCTCTCAGCTTAGCGGGGAGCCTCTTCTCCCTCTCCAGCTTCCTGTGCTTGTGTTCCCTTTCTCGAGATATCTGTCAAATAAATAAATCGGTTCTTAAAAACAAATAAAAATAAATTACTACTCCAAGCAGACATGGGTTGGAAATCATACAGATTGCATGGTGGTACAGTTTATGCAAGAAAGATGACAATTGTCAACTAAAAAAGAAAATGCCTTGACCTAACATCAAATATCAAGAAAGAAAACAAAAAGTAGAGAGAGAGGATGGATATAGACCTAAATGTTAAAATAAAAAGTTGAAATTATGATTATGGATTATAATTTGTTAGAACTTTGATTAGTCAACCACTAGTGTCAAACCAGACAAGAAGACAGAATTTAGTAATCACCTCCCATAAGCTCATCAGGTGTCCTGAAATGCAGCAAAACTTTTGTTGCGGGGACCCAGGTTTGTGACTATTTTCAAAATATCCAACCGAATATGCTAACATGCCCAGATTGCTAGTCTGGTTTAAACCGTGAAGCAATGGCCAGGACCAGACTATTGAGAAATTGGGTCTCAGGGACACAGGAGGACCTCACCAAGTGGCCCACCACAGCCCAGTTAGCACAGGCACAGCCATCGACTTGTCCGGCATTTGTGAGGATACAGCAGGTTTACACAGGAAGGCTGCTACCAGCCAAGTAGCAGGATTAATCCACACACTGTGTGGTTCTATTTTCATCCAGATGAAGGACTCCTTTTAGCCAGGACACAGTTCTTTCTGTCACTACGGTCACCCGTTATCATCTAGCCCTCCGCAAATAGCACCGGCGTATCCTACACTCCGCTCTGATCATATAATGCATGCGCATTTGGAATCATCAGAAGCAAACACCACATTTCTCTGCAGCACAAAAAACAGGCGAACAAAAAGACTTGCTAAGCAAATTGCCTGTCTCGGTGCCTCCTTGATAGGAAAAGTCAGGAACCTACTTAAATATTTATTTTTAATTCCTCTGGCTAAGATTCCGACATGCAAAAATACAAAATGCATAGCTTTTTAGTGTCAAGTGATGTCCAAAGCAACAGGCAGTACGTTTTACACACGGGGCTTCTGTACCACACTGTGTAAGGCAGGAAAGAGGGTTAGTCTTCTTGAGCCTGGAAGTTCACATCCCCTGGGTATCTTGGGAAAAGTCCCTTTCTAAATGCAGCGAGTTGCTAATTTTTTTTCTTTCTTCCACTCATGACAACATGCAAAGAAATAAGTCTTTTTGTCACTGAGTCCCTGTGATTTAACAAGTGGCACTGGAGGAGAAAAAGAAACAGCCTCCCAAGAACAGATCTGTGGTCACATTTCTTAGAACGTGCGTTTCTTGCGAAGGGGTCAAAATAAGTTACAAAAAAAGAAAAAGGAAAAAACGAAAAACCTCCGTAAGGTATCAAATGAGTAATACAGAGGAAATTAGAAATACCTAATTTGACTTACTCAAGGTCATAGTAAGACAATGACACACAAAAAGTAGACGTAAATTACCTTCACCTCCAAAGTAATCTTTCTACATTATTTCACCACGAATTAATGTGAAATGATCTGAAAAGAGCTGAACACTTTTTTTTAGAAAAGATTTATTTATTTGAAAGAATGTGTGTATGCGGGCACGTGCACGCAGGAGCTGGGGGAGGGTCAGAGGGAAAGAATCTCAAGCAGACTCCCCACTGAGCAGGGAGCCTGACGTGGGGCTCAATCTCACAGCGCTGAGATCCTGACCTGAGCCGAAATCAAAGAGTCCCACGCTTAACCTGCTTCACTGACTGAGCCACCCAGGTGCCCTGAGATTGCTGAGCACTTCTACATTATTTCCCATGCAGTCAAGCCTTCCTTCCAGTATCCTGGCATCCTGGCGGTTGAGATTTGGGGTATTTCAGACCTTGGGTGAGCCATGCAATGTCCCTCTATTTGGCGCAGAAAGCAAAAGTCAATGGTATACATACGAATCATCAAGATGTATTTTTAGCAGGACATTCTAAACATTGTTAAAAATAAAAGTACATCAAGAGGTGCTGGCTAGACAATACATTTCCCCTTAGAAAAGCATCCGGTGCCCACACGGAACCCGTCATTGTGTACAGAAGCTCCTTCCTTCATTTACTGACGGAGTAATGTATAAGTATGGACTTATAAATCAAGAGTTCTCTTCAATATGTTCTGTTTAAGTGATAATTTAAGTTTTCTTTTTATTCTAGTTATAAAACGGATGAATATTCATCATAGAAAATGAAGTAGAAAAGAATAAAGGAGCAGAGAGATCAGAGGGATCCCGTGGCCCAGAGTCCATCACTGTTAACATTTTCCTTCATTCCATGTTATTCTTCTGTGCAGTTTTAGCACATTAATATATGCATACATTTTATATTTTTAACATTATTTTTAAGGAGATTATTCAGCAGTCTTTGAATGTTATTTTCATCGCTTCAATAAATTTAAGTCTATCCTCCTCTGTGAACACTACAAGTGTCTTGGAAAATAAAAACATAAGACCATCCCTAGAAGTAAACATTTCCCATGTCTGAATTTAAGTGATTCTTAAATAATGGAAAATCTCCCATTTTCCACGAGATGATCCATTAAAAAAAAAGAAAAAGACTTTGCTGGGTTTTTTGTTATGTTTTGTTTTTTTAAACACAACTTGACTCTCTTCTGGACCCATGTGGAGATGGCTGAACATCCAGCTGTATTTCCTTCAATTAGTTATATATACATGTTCAAAAGCACATGGACTATTACAGAGCATGTTTAATTTAGGAAAGTGCTTTGTTTTCCCTCACATTTCATTAAGCGCTCCCCAGGCACCCAAGTGTCTTCAGTATTACTAGAGCCAGTTTTGTAGGGATACCTGAGCAAATCAGTTTCCCTTGGGGTTTACTTCAGACCCAGCACTCTTTACGTTCACGAAGGACACAGCCGCCACCAACACCAATTCACTCAATAGTAGGACAGTTTTCATATGTCTTACAGGCTCATAACTGTGATCCCCATAATAAACACACTTGCAATACTAATGTATCCGTTCTTTAAAAGGCTTATTTACAATGATATCCAGCACTTGTCATTGTGAGGTCATACCTAAATTACTACATTTCTGAGATTTTTCCCCCCTGACGCTGCCAAGTGACTTTGTAAGCATCATAAGCAAGCATTCATGAAGGCCATTCCGATGTTCCCAGCAGATGAGACTGATCTGTACGAAATATGAGAAACTCTGGAAGAATTTGAATACACTAGATGACTTCTTTTTTGAAAGATTAATTTGAGGGGACAGTCCTAATATTAGGGGCACATATAGTGACAAGAACACATCAATATCTCACAGTAATTTTCCTTAGAGCACGTTTTTGTTTGTGCTTTTGCTTTGCTGTCTGTCCCTTGGATACCATGGCACTAAGCCTGCAAACACTACAGAAACCACATTTGGGTGTAAATGAATTGGTATAATGACCTCTAGTGCAACACTTTCCAACAGAACTCTCTCTGCAATGATGGAAACGCTCTTGTCTGCTCTGTCCAATATTGTGGCCAATAACCACATGTGGCTCTTGAGCACTTGTAATGTGGCTAATGCGACTGAGGAACTGCACCGTTAGCTTCCGTTACCTCTAAATGGCCGCAGGTGGTGAGTGGCTACTCCATTTCCTAACAGCACCAGAGGGCTGTGCCAGGCCTTCTTACAGCTCCCCAGCGCCTAGCAGAGTGAGCAAAACCTGGTGATCACTTCGTTTTGGGGAAGCATTTGTTAAATGATTCCTAAGAAGAGAGGCCTCTCTCTTCCTTAGTAAGGGAGTCATGGAATCACCGTAAGGAGCCGATTGTCCTTTGTAAAGGACCTTCAAGGTCTCTGATGACCCAGTCTCCAAGCAGAGTTGCCACTAAACGGCAATTTTCACCATTCAAGCATATATTTCCTATGGCACCTTTGCAACCCTTGGGCAAACCTGCAAAACATCAGGGAGGCTAGGATGGTACATGGAAGTGGTCCAACAATTGTTCAGAGCAAGTAATAGAACTTGGACACGTAAGGTTTTATAACGCTGCTTGCTACAAGAAACCTGGCAGGAGATGCATTAGTTAAAACATAGTCACAATTTTATTCTTCAATTAATCTTTGAAACTGGGAAGAAAAAAATCATTACCCGATGTTCGGAGAAAAGACAGCTAACAAGTCATAGAGTAGAGTAAATTAAAATATAACATCCCATGATGCCACATAAAATTCTGAACAAATTTAACGGCATCCTAGAATCTCTAACAACAACACAAAAAAGTACATTTGCATTTATACAACATTAACAACTGAAATAAAATTCAACCATCTTGCTCATGGAAGATTTTTGATTTCATTAATATCCTTCCAGATTTCACCTGTCTGCAAGCACTGATTAGCAAGAAAAAACGGCACTGTCTGATCAGGCTTCGAACTCCGATTTGAACTGAAGGGAGAAGCACGAGCAAAAAAAAAAATTAAAAAAAAAATCAAGCTCCGATACATTATTCTGAAACGCTGCCACTGGAAAAAAGGCACAGTGCTGATTCCATCCACTTGCATTTTCTGGGCAACAAATCTGTCATTTACGACTAAGATGTTAAGATAGGACTTAGCCTTGCTGAAGTCATCTCCCTAAAAACGCAGATCTTCCAGCAGGCTTCATAGCCCTCATCTCTTCCCACAAGTTGCTCCCGATTCAAGCAGATAATTTTGCTCTCTTTAATCCGGCGGAACTGAGTAAGTTCTTGGCACTTCAAAAAGAATTATGGGAACAAAAATCCTCTCACCAGAAAAGCACAGGTAAGGTTCTAGCCTGTTGATGGGTAAAGTTCCTTATATTGCCACGGCGCCTCCGAGAGCAGTAAGAGAGGCAACAGAGCAGAGGCAGGGTTCAGAAGCCTCAATCCCAGCCTGCAGAAGTGATGCGAAGATTCAAGTCCACAGAACACTGCATGTCACTTATGGCTGTTGATGTGGACTGAATGCTCATGTCTCCCACAAAATTCACATGTTCGAGTCCTAACCCCCTAGGTTATGGTATTTCAAGATGGGGCCTTTGGGAGGTAACTAGGGTTAGATTCTCATGATGGAGTTAGTGCCCTTCAAAGAGACATGGGAGGGTCTGCCCTCTCTCTGTGCACAAAGAGGTCATGCGAACACACGGCAAGAGGGGACCCATCCCCAGAGCCAAGAGAAAAGGTCTCAGGATGAAGTCTACATTGCTGGCACCTTAATCTTGGACTTTGCAGACTTCAGCATGTGAAAAATAAATTTCTGTTCTTTAAGCCACCCAGCATGCAGTATTTGATTACAGCAGCCCAAGCTGACTAATACAGCTGCATCTCCGACTTGGGTTTTAGAGTTGGCTGCCCTGATCCCTACATAACTACCTATGAAAGGAAGAGTCGGAAGCACCCAGAGTGAATGCCCAGGGTCACCACACCCTGGCCATTAAAGAATTCAGAATTATTGGCTATTTAACCTACAAGGAAAACTAATGAAGACTTTTGCTTCCTGCCAATATGGATTAACCAGGATCAGATTCACCCTTCTACTGGGGGGTGGGGGTGGGGGGGATACAAACATTGGTTTTCACAAAATCAACAAAGGATAGCCAATTCCTGAGAGACCAAATACTTGAGGTGAACCTTCCTACCACCCTGAACTTACTTTTTGGACAGCTTCCAGGACACGGCCAGGGGGCAGGGGCGAACAGATGGAGCCCAGAAAGAACAAAGCAACTCAGGTCTGCAGGACCAAGAACCAAGAAGGAGAAAGCTATATAGAGGGGAACTCCAAAGATCTGCAGAGGGCCCCTCTCAAGCATTCAACAGAGCACTAATCTGTGCACATGTGTGAACAACTACCCAGGGCTAGGGCAAAAAAAAAGCCATCAGAAATGTTAAAGGAAAGAATGAGCACCACACTAGAAATAGTGTCTCTTCCCATCAGACAGAATGGAAACCTCATCATTTTCATAGATCGGATTACTCAGAAAGGTACTGCCTCAGTAATGGAAATAATTAGCCTTAGATAAAATACTGCTCCACTTCCGTTCAATAAATCTTGAAAGCAGAACCAAAAGTATCAAACTATTTCCAAGTAACATGACTTCAGACTAGAATAAAACTCGAGTATATACAAAAATATCCAGCACCAAACAAGAAAAATTTCATGTCTAGCATCCAATCAAAGATTAGTAGGCGTGTGAAGAAGCAGGAAAAAAAAGACCCATATTAAGAAAAAAATCAAAACTGACCCAGATTGACAAAAATGATGGAATTAACAGACAAAGAGATAAAAGAATATAACTGTATTCTATATATTCAAAATAGAGATGTGGAAGGTGTTTTTTAAAAGCCCAAATAGAACTTCTGGAGGTAGACTTACACGTGTGAAATGAAAAATATACTGAATAAGATTTAAGAGCCAACTGGTATTTCATTTGCTTTGAGGACAAAATGAAAGCAGCCCAAAACGAAACAGTGACAAGAAAGGAAATAAAAACAAAACAAAATTGTTAAGCTGTGGGATGACCATAGATGTGGGAAGCTCAATTATTCTAACCATAAAAACAAAGAAAACTATACCCAATTACATCATTATAAAACTGCTCAAAACTAGGTAAAGAGAAAAACTTAGAAGGGGCCAGAGAAAACTGACATATTCTAGAGAGAAAAAAAAAATAAGGATAATGTTAGGTTTCTCGTTAGAGATATTACAAGTAAAAAGGCAATGGGAAAAACGTCTTTAAAGCTTGTAAATAAAATACATGTCAAACTAGAATAATCAGTGAAATTCGCTTCCAAAAACAAAAGTAAAAAAAAAGTTACATACTTTGAAAAAATTGTTTAGAACTACAAAAGCTGAAAGCATTATTGATAAATCTGCATTACAAGAAATGTTTAAAAAGTTGTCAGGGAGGGCACCTGGGTGGCTCAGTGGGTTAAAGCCTCTGCCTCCAGCTCAGGTCATGATCTCAGAGTCCTGGGATCGAGGCCCGCATCGGGCTCCCTGCTCGGCTGGGAGCCTGCTTCCTCCTCTCTCTCTGTCTGCCTCTCTGCCTACTTGTGACCTCTCTCTGTCAAATAAATAAAATAAAAAATCTTTAAAAAAAAAGTTGTCAGGGAAAAGGGAAAGGATATTAGATGGAAATTTCTAAAATTTTTTCAGAAAAAAATTTTGGGAAAATTCTAAAATTTTTAGAAAAAATTTCTGAAGAAAGAAAGTACACCAAAAATGGTAACTACAGAAATGTAGTATAAGAATATTCTATTATTTAAAAGATATCTTTAAATACTTAAATTGTTTTCAAAAGCTAATTAGTTAACCAAACAAAAACAAATGTGTTGTGGAGTTTATAGTGCATGTAAAAATAAATCATATGACAAAAGGAGCACACAGGCTAGGAGAGAAAAACAGAAGTATAGGATGTGAGGTCTTTACACTACACATGAAACGGTATAGTATCACATGCAGATTGACTTTGACAAGTTAAAGATGTATACTATAACAATATACTAAAACAATCATGAAAATGTTTTTAAAAGGAATTGTAACTAATAAACCAACAGAGGAGATAAACTGGAAGTATAAGAAGTACTTAACTAACACAGAAGGCAGAAAAAGAAAAACAGACGTGACAAACAAGACGAATTAGTGTAAGTACGTCCATAACCATACTAAAAGTAAATGGTGTAGACACCCCAAGTAAAAGGCCGAGATTGTCAGAGTGAATGGTTTTTTTTGAAAAAGCAAGCCCTAATTTTAAACTTATACAAGGAAATCACTTAAATATGAAGATACAAATAAAAGTAAAAAGATAGAAAAATACATATTACACTGACACTAAAACGTAGCATAAACACTTCCCATTAGCATTTTTCTTCTAATGTCCGATATATATCAAGTGTAAAACTCTGCCAATGAATTCAGGTGATATTAGTCAAGAAAAGTATGAAAACTGTTCACCTTAAGTTTCTTTTTCTTTCTTTCTTTTTTTATTAAAGATTTTATTTATTTATTTGACACAGAGAGAGAGAGAGAGATCACAATTAGGCAGAGAGGCAGGCAGAGAGAGAGGGAGAGGAGGAGGCAGGCTCCCTGCTGAGCAGAGAGCCTGATGCGGGACTCAATCCCAGGACCCTGAGATCATGACCTAAGCTGAAGGCAGAGGCTTTAACCCACTGAGCCACCCAGGCGCCCCACCTGAAATTTATTTTTATATCTTTTACCAAATCATCACTGAACATATAATTCATTGTTACGAATGTCTCCTAGTAGGATCATAGGATCATAGGATATATTCTTCACAGAAATCAGTGCCAGGAAAATGTCTGCATTCAATGTGAATTCACGTGCTTTCTTTAATCAGAGGAGTATTATATAAGCCAAAGTTTTCCCTTTACGTCTTGGCTAACAGTCAGAAGGCTCAATGATCAAACAACTTAGTGCCGAAGTCTAAAAATAAATCCATCCCCGGCACTTAGTAGGATCCTCACTCTCATCTTCTAATTGGTTTTCGAACTCTCCTAAAATTATTTCACTTGCACTGCAATATTGGAAGCTACTTTGATTTTTTTTTTTAAAGAGCTGTATTTTAGGGTTGGCTGGGTGGCTCAGTCGGTTAAGTGCCTGACGTTTGATTCTGGCTCAGGTCATGATCTCAGGGTGGAAACTGAGTCCCACGTTGGGCTTCGTGTTCGCCGTGGAGTGGGCTTGGGATTCTCTCTCTCCTCCCTCTGCCCCTCTCCCTGCTAGCTAAGTAAATAAATAAAGTCTTAAAAAAATACGAGTTGTATTTTATAACAAAGAATATTATGAATCATACATGAGTATTTGACCCACGACATGTAAGATATGTGAATTAAATCAGAGAGGTGAGTGTCTACTCTGAAGTTCTGTTTTATCCCACAAAGGGAGGACAACAGTGGTCATTTGCCCTCCCTCTCGACAACATTTTAAAAATGTGGAAGTCTGCAGATTTAAAAACAAAACAAGGCTAATGTTAAATGAAGTTAAAGGATTATAAAAATTGATAGGTAATTTTTTAAACCCAAATGTGATCATTTTCAGGTTAACAAAAATCAATGAAAAGTTAGCTGGACCTACAGAGAACCCTCAGTCTATTCCAAGACAGCAATAAGGTGACGAGGCCTATTTCAGAACTCTGAATACAAAAAAAAAAAAAAAAAACAAGGAGAACACCGGCACTCTCAGGTGAGCATGGATGCAAAAGGGCATAACCCAAGCCAGGCCTGCATTTGCCAAAGTATTAAAGATGGGTCCCTAACGCCTTGTGAATTCAGATATGCATTTGTTATTCCTCTGATTGTCAATTAATATTTCTGCATCAGAGGAAAGAAAAAGAACATGGGTACAAGGACACAAATTGCTCTGATATTTTATCAAATGCAGAATTGCCCTTAAGCAAATCTACTCCAGTCCCTGGCATTCTGCTAAGAGCAGTGAGGATTCTCCCTCTGGCCTCAGGCAGAGCCTTAGTAGTGAGGTTCACCTGTGTTTTAGCATTCCAAGTGGTCAAAGAACTGCAGCCTAGCTTTCACAGTGGTCAAAGAATATATAGCCTTTTCTATTAGATGTAATGAGCAGTGAGATACACACACACAAAAAATTCAGATGGTACATAGGTGACTCCTCAAGAATATGGTCAATCAAATCAGAAAAGGGGGGTACAGCTGGATCTCTGTAACAAAATAGTTCCCCAAATAGATGAGTGGTTCCACACTTTTGGTGAACCCCTGAATCACCAACGTAACTTAAGAATACAGAGATGGAGCTTTACCTACCAGAGACCACAACAGGGCATGTCTGGTGTAATCTCACTTTGAGCACTCCCAATGGAAGTGTCGTTAGGATCCAGGATTTCTGGCATAAAAGCAATGAGAATACAATTGCATGACTTTAGTAAATGTCTGATTTTAAGTAAAAATTATATAGACTGAACTGGAATTGGAAGAGACAAGATGAAGTCATTATGCATTTTATCTTTAAGACAAGAGCAAAATTGTATTTCTGAGCTCTGTACATTAAAAAAGATCTAAAAACAATGATCTATCCAAAAGCAATAAGCATCCTCTAGTGACCAGATTATGGTTTCTAAATAACATTTCCCATTAAAAGGAATAAGCTCCTAGAAGAAATAGCCTGTTCCAGGTCTGAGGAATAAAAACAAACGTTATAAAATGAACCTGGAATGTCTTATACTAGGAAAGAAGGATGTATGTTAACAAAGATTCTAGAATCATGGTGAAGGGCCTCGGGAACCAACATGAAGAGGCTCCCGTGGCAAAAACAGGATCATACAAGCATCAGTAGAAAAATAATTGTAATGGATTGAAGCATAATTATATTCAAAGCTATGCTTTCAAAAGAAAACCTCCATGACAACCTTTTAAGGGTGCTAGAAAACCAACTATTTTCAAAGTTGGTAAACAAAGGTCAAGAATGAATCCTACTTGGGGCACCTGGATGGCTCAGTGGGTTAAGCATCTACCTTCAGCTCAGGTCATGATCTCAGGGTTCTGGGATCAAGCCCTGCATCAGGCTCTCTGTTCATCGGGGAGCCTGCTTCCCCCTCTCCCTCTGCTTGTCTCTCTGCCTACTTGTGATCTCTCTCTCTGTGTCAAATAAATAAATAAAATCTTAAAAAAAAAAATAGAATGAATCGTACGTTCTTGCCCTCTATCTACTGCACCTGGAGGCAAATGGCGAGGGGAAGTTTTTCTTCATGAAGTAATGGCAGAACGGGATTATCCCCACTTTGCAGCCCCTGTTAAAAGAGTGAATACAAGTAATGATCTTCAAATAGTAACTAACCTCACACACACAGAAAGGTAGAGACATTATGTACCAACCTGCGAAGTGTTCTTGCTTTCCACACACCCATCCCCGCCCCCCCCCCAAAGAAAGTCAACCCCGTATCAGACAAGTCTTCTAGTTTGATTTACAGGAGACCAAGGAATAAAGGAACACATGAGCCAACACATTTTAAGGCTAGAATAAGCCAAATCAGGTTTCGGGCAACTCTACGGAACATACAGTCCAGTTTCTCCAACAAACTCTAAGGGAGACACAAGAAGGATGGAAGGAGAAGTTATAGGTTAAAAGAGACTTGACCTATTTATCATGCAGGTGTACTTCATGGACTTTATTTGGCTCTCGAGTCAAACAAAAAGTTTTATAAAGAGAAGACAATTATAGAATTTGAATACTGGCTGGGTATTGTTGATCCTAAGGAATTATAGTTAATTTAGGTATGAAAATAGTTTCTTGTTGCTGCTGTTGTTTTTAGAAAGGCGGACTGCCACGTGCAGTGCCTCAGTTGGATGTGTCTGGAGTCTTGGAAGTTAGTTGACTACCCTAAATTCTCCTCCAAATGGACCTTGAGAATTTGTTTGGAGGTTCTCGCAGGGGAGCACAACTACTCAAATACCCTTGACCCAAGAATGGTCTTCCTCTACTGGGGAAGGTCGTCCTCCTTGACCAAACATACAGCTTCAAGAGGGGTGCACATGGAGAAGTGAGGGAGGAAAGGAACACTGCCGAGTCAGCCAGATCAGCCGAATCAACCCTGCTGATCGATGGGGTGACAGATGTCGCAGCCAGATAGCCCTCACATCCAGAAATAGTATCTTAGAAAAGAGAAGTCCTGCCTTTTAGAGAAATACACTGAACTCTTCATGGATGAGATGATATAATGTCAACAATTTCCTTTAGAATGATCCACTGAGGGTGAGGGGGGAAAATGAGTGAGGTGACAGATGAACTAACATTGGCCATGAGTTAGTTATTGAAATTGAGTGATGGGAACATGAGGGTCCAATACACTATTCCCTCTGCTCCTGTGTATTTGACATTTTTCACAATAAGTTAAAATGTCACAAGCAAAAACAAAAAATATAAAACTATGGCAATGAAGTTCAAATCTGGACTGTCTCCGAGGACAGAAGAGTAGTAATTTTGATAGGACATGAGGGAGACTTCTGGGTATTGGCAAAATTGTATCTCTTGATGGTTACTCAGGTATTTATTTTGTGATAATTACTGAATTTTACATTTATATTTTGTGCAACTTTCTGGTGTTCTCTTTCACCAAAAAAATAGTTAAGAACAGTCGGTAGAAATCTAGACTATATAAACATAGGAAATGTGTTGGATAGGACAAAAGTATTTAATGCCTTGTAATGGATAATACATAGTGTTTAAGAAATTTATGGACATTGATTAAAAGAAAGATGACAATGTGCTATGAATGCTGTGTTATGGCCTTTAATCTTAGGGGAGCTAATCATAAGACAGACTCAGAACAGAACCAGGACATACATATTAAATGCACAGAATATGCTAATAGCAAATACTTCATATCCATTGTGTTAGCTGAGTTACAAGATGTTTATAAATTCTTTTAACTCTTCTTTCAAATAAGACATCCTTTCAACTTTTACTCACAACGTTAATTATATTCATTTTTACTGAGTAATCATTCATTACTATACTGAATGAATATATTCATTTTATATTCATTTTTACGGTGCTCCGTTTTTACTAGCCAGTATTCATTTATTGGCATATTGTACAGTACAAAGATGAAATTACTATATTGTACAGAGGAGAAAGCAAAGCAAATAAACAGGTAATTTATTTTGAAAAAGCCAAAGTGAGTTGAGAGGCCATGTTGCTAAATGGTTTGGAAGCAAGATCTTTGGTATCAGTCATTCAGAAATCCTTGTTCACCTACAGGTTGTAGAACAATAATTACTTTCTCGGTTTGTGCCTTAGTTTCCACATTTGTTAAGTAGAGTAACGGTATTACGACTTCTGATTACTCTGAGGACCAAATGAGATAGAATTCTTAGCGCAGTGCCCAGCATATGCTGCCCGTTCATTAAAAATTATAATGTATTTACTACTGGTGGAAAGGATCCCCCTCTTCAAAGGGTAAAAGAAGAGATCTCCTTAGGTAATTTCAGAATGCTTCTCTAAAAAGAAATATGATGAAGAAAACTGCAAAATAGAGGATGCTGAAACATAGGTTCTTGGCGGGGGGGGGGCATGTTTTACTTCAAATAAAACAAGACAATAAAGATGGCTATGATCCAGCACAACTGGATGGCTAAGAATGCAAAAGCAAGATACCAGAAAAGTTAAAAATCGAAACCTAATTGTTGTAATGATTTCAAGCTGAGAAATTAAAACCGCTCGTAGACTTGAAAGTTGACAAGGCAAGGCGGATTTGGAAGAAATTATTCAACAGTCATAAACCATTGGTTGAGAGAATAAGGTCAGGCGGTACAAAACCCAAGGGAAACCCACCTGAACCAGACAGCCATGAAAAGTACATTAGCTCTCATCTGAAGCAGGTACCACTCACCTGAGAATGAAGAAATCGTGCCAGTCACCGGGGATCGCATCAGGTAATTCCAGATGACACGTGTGGCCGTGGTCTCTCTCGGAGGCTCCAGAGCCTCTCAGAGCCCATAGGACTTTTAAGGTACTTAAGTATGTGGTCTATTTTGACAACAGCATGTTTTATAAGTCATTTGTCATCAGCAAACTTTAGACAAGGTTAATGAAAGTTCTGTCACTTTAATGTCTAGCCGGCTTTAAATTACAAATGTCATGCGCCATGACTAAAGAAAGGGCACTGCAATAATACCATAAACCATCATCTCCAGGGACATACAGGTAATTGCATAGCTCATTAAAAAACTGTTTTAATTATTAATTGACCGTGTCAGAGTTGTCCTTTGAAGTCAATTTTAATTTTTTTTTCCTTGCAAGCATTATGATTTCAAGCTGACCTACAGAACTTTGTGTACCACCTAAGGAACTGCCAGCAGAGGTTGCTAAGAAAGCTCTCTGATACTTAGAATGACTTTCCAAGGCATTTGCCAACGATCGGCTTATTGAGGGGAAGGAAACAGGTGAACATTTTTGGAGAGGTCTGGCGTATTCCGTTCACTTTACAGAGACTGCACAACAACAAAGAGATGAATAAAAGTGCAGCAGGAAAAGCAAGCACTTGTCCTTTCTAAGTTTTCTTCTACAAGGATGCCACACAATGACTGATCACTTTTGCAGGAGACTACAGGGCAATCTGATCAGGGCTGAGCTGAACTCATGAACGGCACAGCTCATTAAGTTTCTCATTTAATAAGTAATTCGATAAATAAGCTGTTTGCAATCGTCAGAGCCGAACAGTCCTCAGTCACAATGGGCAATAATAATTCATATACCTCAATATATCCTTTGAGTTCCCTGTTCAAGAGAGAAACTAGCAGTCTCGTTTTTCTTTTTCTGAATGAATCCAGAAGGCGTCTTCCAGAAAGACAAGAGTATGTCCACTCCTGCAAGTGATGCCAATGGCATCTAGAATTAAATGACTAATTCTATATTTATAAAGAGACAAGCATCCGTAATGTCAAGTGACAGAGTCCTCACCGATTTATTAGCAGATTGAACTTTCACTGTAAGATAAAAGAATTTCTCAAGATCTGGATCTTATAAATTAATCCAGTCCTTCTTGCAAACCATTTTAAAAAGACAATGGCAACCTTAAGTTTGAATGATTCATGGTCTCGTAAAAATCTGGGGTGAACAGGTCTTAGAGCAAGTTTCTGAAACAAGAATCCACTTACAACACAACCTAAAAATCAGAGACTGGTATTAGCTGATTAGGGTACAGTCACGAAGCCAACCAAGCTCACTCTCGTTCGTTCCATCGATACAAACGCTGACAGCAAGTCTGTCCACCAGGTTTGCAGGGCCAACAAGTTACAGCTCAAACCTATCATCAATTTATGGACTCTGCTGTTGTTGATGACCACAGACGGAGAGTAACACCAGGAAACTGACAGCACCCTCAGAACTAACAGATCAGCTCCCAGAATGTGAAAATGAGGCAAGTTGTTTGCGCTGCATTGTCTGCACTTCGGGAATTAAACAGCAACTACTAACTGATAACGGAAATTCTCCTCATTGGAGGCTGAATACCTGATTCTCCTTTGCCACGTCAAGCGGAGACTAGCAAACAGAAGGACAGGAGGAAGCCATTCTACCACAGTTCCTGCACAATGGAAAACTGAGCAAAGACACAGAGTAAACCCCCTAAGTAAATAAATATACAAATATGTAACTAAAATAAAAATACACGGGAGGGGTGCCTGGGTGGCTCAGTGGGTTAAAGCCTCTGCCTTCAGCTCAGGTCACGATCTCAGGGTCCTGGGATCGAGCCCCGCATCGGGCTCTCTGCTCAGCGGGGAGCCTGCTTCCTCCTCTCTCTGCCTGCCTCTCTGCCTACTTGTGATCTCTCTCTCTGTCAAATAAATAAATAAAATCTTAAAAAAAAATACACGGGAAATGGGACGTGATGGCACAGGGGTCAGCACACTAAGGCTCATGAATAAATGACAGCCCACTGTCTGCTATTCTGTGGACATTGAGCTAAGAATTATCCCTGCCCCGACCCTTTTTTTTTTAAAGTAAGCTCTATACCCAATGTGAGGCTTGAACTCATGACCCTGAGATCAAAAGTCACAAGAGCTCTACTGACCAAGCCAGCCAGGCACCCTCATTTTCACCTTTTTAAAATCATTGGGGAAAAACATTTTTTTCAAGACTAATAGATCACAACTCATGAAAGTTATAGAAAATTCAAATTGCGGTGGCCATAAATAAAGTTTTATTGGCACACAGCCTTGCTAGTTCGTTTACATACTGTGTGTGGCAGCTTTGGGTTGCTGCAACCGCAGAGTTGAGGGGTTGTGAAAGGCGCTGTACGGCCCGCGAAGCCTAACATATTGACTAACATGCCCTTTGCAGAAAAACTTTGCCCACCTCCGTGAGAAAGAAAGGGAACCTAAACTCCTAGCCTTGGATGGCATGTCCAAGTGAGCTCGCCCCAGCTCCATTCCTCCAAGCAATCCTGATATTAATAATTTACAGGTTTCCCCCACAAAGAGGAGATTTCACAATGAATGATAAATCTCTCTGGCTAGAGGGTACAGCAGGAGTGTCTCCAAATTGATTATAAAGTTCTGTCTCTGGTATACACATATAAGTGCAATACAATGTACAATATTCTAATTAAATTGAAGAATGGCTGCACAAGCCATGTTTCTATTAGCCAGGTCTTATTTGATTTAGCAGCGGTAATGAATGCTGAATCAGGTTAGGGTCGTTGGGCTTATCTGGCTTTGCCAATCTACTGAAATTAGGGTAATAAAACTGAAGATATGTAATATTGAAGACATTTAAAAAGAAAACTCGTTTATCTTCAATTAAAATATCCACAATACTGACAATAAACGTATTACTCCTCCCTCCAGAAAGGTTAGGTTGGAGAAAACAGCACATAATGGAAGGATTCAGTCCAGCATGGGGTCGGTGGAGTTACATTCTAGGAAACCAAAAATAGCCTGCGTTTCTTGTGATACCAATGTTTCACACACTGGTGGAAAAAAAAACAACAGGCAAAACACAGAAGCTTAAAATATTCTCTGACAAACTGCTGCACTAGATTTTTGTCTTCATTGTAAAGCTAAAATTCTCTGCGTGGAGTGGGGAAGGAGTGGTGACTCAGTTCCTTGAATCGAGCAAAACCTGCTGGAGGCCCGTTGCATTATTTGCTTGTTTGAGTCACAGGGAAACCATGTGATCACCATCCCTGATAAACTTAACCTTGGGAGACTAAAACTAAAAGTTACGAGTCATTTCACTTTCTCGATTTTATGAGTTGATTGACATAAACACACAGAAATCAACTCCGTGATGAAACTATCCCAATCTTGGTGTGTTATAAAATATGGTATCTTTAATAATATTTGTTTTAGGCACCAATTAATTTTATGAGATAGTAATAAAAGAGAGCAGCCTCTTCCTCCCCCTTCAGTGTAGACTATATAGTGAAATCAACAGATAGAGGCCAAATCAAAGGGGTGAAAACAGCCGATTTCAAGATGCACTAGTTCTAACACGATTCCTATGGTTCAATAGCCCCATCCCATTCAAAACCAGAGCAGCCAAACTGCACTCAGAATGGGAAACCTCCAGTTCCACCACTTCCCTATTTCCCTTAATTAAGAATACGCAATGTGAATATAGCAAATAAGTCAGGCAGGAAACCAAGAGGAGAACAAACTAGAAAAAGAAAATGTTCAGTTAGCGCTAAAGAGAAGTTGCACAAAACTATACTGGCTCTGATGTCCATGTCAAGCCAGTCACATCCCTCACATGTCAGTCCTGATTTTTCTCTGAAAAATTTCTGCTGTGTGCTAGCTTCAAAATATTAAACCATCCATCAGTGTAAGCAATCCCATTAAACAATCTCTGGGTATGCCATCCAGCTGAATGAAGAGAAAACCCTAATGATGATCTGAAATGGCAACCAAAGATTTAAGGGGAAATATAAAATGTTTTCTGAGTATATCAAAAGGCAAATAGTAATTTTAGAGCTTTTCCCCTCTTTTCCATCACCAAAAAAAGTTAAGTAAGCAAGCATCAGGAAACTAGCCTTATTTTTTTTTATTTTCTAAAGGTCTTATTTATTTATTTCACAGAGGGAGAGAGATCACAAGTAGGCTGAGAGGCAGGCAGAGAGGAGGAAGCAGGCTCCCTGCTGAGCAGAGAGCCTGATGCGGCCTCAATCCCAGGACCCTGAGATCATGACCTGAGCTGAAGGCAGAGGCTTTAACCCACTGAGCCACCCAGGCACCCAGGAAACTAGCCTTAGAAGACTGTGGTTACCCTAAGCCTTCTCAGTTTTGTAACAGTTACAGGAATAGTTGAGACTTCGTAATTGGCGGTAATCAAGCAAAGGTTTAGGTGATTACACAGGTGTGCCGACAAAGGGATTCAAGCATTCGTCTGGATAAGGATGGGGAATTGGATCGGACTGTCTCCAAGCTTCATCTCCAAAGTGTCACAGTGATTCAGACCATAAGAAATAAAAGATTACACACAGGGAAACTAGCTTGAACTTAAGTGAGGAACTTAATATTTGCTTTATACTTTTAACTAATGATACTTTTAAAGAATCAAAGAAGCGCGGAGAGGCTCCCTTTCACACAAGCCCTTTTAAAAGGAAGGTAGTGACTTTCAAAGCCAAGCAAACTACAGTTCCAGAGGAAAATCACAAACTACAAATACCCACAGAGGAGTAACTTCCAACCCACAAAGGAGTAACAATGGGAAAGCAGAGGACATGTGAGGTCCATTCATTAATCACTGGGAGTCAGCAACATGTAGCAAAAACGGACTTTGGAATCGGAGGGGCCTGGTTCATATCTTGGTTCTGATTTTCACTAAGCCATTTGACCTTGGGAGTGTCCCTGAGCCTGTCCTCTCATTTGCAAAATGGGGACATCTTACATGGTCGGTTGTTAAAAAGATTAAATGGGAAAACCTATATAAACTATTGCAAACAGTACTTGACACACCAAGTATGTAATCACCCTGTTTTCTGCTCTACACAATGAAATATTCACTGAATTTGAGAATGTGCAAGGCAACGCTAAGACACCGGTTCTCAAGTGCCACACACAGAACGATTTTAAGTGGTACTGAAATAAAACATTTTCGGTTTTAACATTTGAGATTTTAACTTAAACATATTAAAAGAAAATAAAGCCCAAACAAACCTGTAATTTCATGGCAAATACTGATCTGGATGAGGTTGGATTAAAAAAAAAAAGTCAACTTAGAGGGAAATAGCATGTAAATATGTAAATAATAATATTGGCAATATAAGGATATGGCCGAAAGTTATACAAGAAAGAAACACTGCTTTAGAAATATACTTACAGAAGAAAGGGTTTCTGTCCTCAACAAGTTTACAACATACGGGCTGGGTGGGTCACAAGGGAGAAAACACATATGAAGTGCCCACGTATCTCAAGTTCAGAGCCAGTCAAGAAGAATGGTGTTCAAAGTCCCACTCTTTTGGGCTCTTTTAACATGTATCACATATAAAAGCTCTTTAAAAATAAATGAGTTGAACAATTGTCATGCTGAGTTGCAACATAAGCTGATTTGGAAGTCCCCGTGTAGTAGCATGGTAGGGATTTGGATGTTAAATCTTCTCTTTGAATTATCCAGGAAATCATTTCCTTAACCTCTATTCTCCTCATACAACACTAAGGAAACAATGGTTTTTGCGGGTTTAACAGCCAAATCACTCAAGACACTTGGAACAAAACAGGGAACAATCCACTTAAAACTCTAAGATCCAAGAACACTAAATGGTTTTAGATTTCAGCGAGTACCGCCCTTCGAGACCATCCATGTGACAGGAATAAGCTAAATTTGCATTTGAAAATCGAGTGAAACACACTAAGTGTCCTTTTCAAGGCAAAAGGTAGCAAAATAAGAAAAAGATAAAGGACTTGATGAGTATTCCCAAGGAAAACCAGACTCCTGGAAAGCATGCACCACAGGGAAGACCCTGAAATTCTCACATATCGGAAAACCAAACAAAACAGAACAAAACAAAGTGTCCCATCATCCTCTCCTAATTCGTGTAATAGGTTAACTTTTGTTTCTTAATCTCTATTGAAGTGGTCTTCCTGCACGGTTCCTCTTACAACATTTTACTAGTAAACCTCCATGTCACATAGTATTAGTTTTTTAAAAAGGGGGGGATGTGCGGCTTAATGAAAACATAAAGAGCTACAGGCAACTGTGGCCACCTTGAAAGAGATCTAATGCCCAGGGAGCATACAGTTCTATGGCAGAAAAGTACAAAAGGGCAATATGCACTGCAAGAGGAAATATGTAAAACAGAAGAGAATAAGTAAAAAGACAGCTACACTGACCCTCTCTGAAATATCAGTTATGCTTCCACAGTTCGGGCCATACAAGGTGAGAGGATGTTAATGACTAATTAGGATCCTATACTGGCTAATAGGCAAGAAGAATAAAGCTTCACCCTATCACAAAATCACTCTGTCATATTGACATTCATTCCAACTGTTGCTACTGCATCGATTTTCTTAGAAGCTTTATGATCCAGCTGCCTTTGAACCACAGAGCAGTGTCCACTTGCATCACTGGCTAAACAGGGCTGCAGAGAAGAATGGAGAGAGGTGGTGAAATAATAAATTATCTTTCCTTCACAACTTGCTTAGAAAATAGGCACAGTGCAAAAAAAAAAAAAAGATCTGTAAAAATAGGGTTGGGATTGAAGAGAATTTCTTAGATAAGTTTTGAAATATATTTTTAAAAACTGTTTTCTTTAACAGCCATATTTCAGTTCAAACAGCTGATCTTTATTCTGGTTCTTCTGTTTTCTGCTATTTTAGTCAACCATTCTTGATTACCTTTCATACTAAGAATCAACAGCAAAGAACTGAAAAGTCAGGAGCTCAGTAGACTCTAAGGATTCCACAGAGCTCCTGGGAGGGGGGGGAATGCAACCGATCTTCATCTGTGTAGAGCAACACCAATCTCAGGGTCATTGCCACTAAATGGGCATACCGGTGTGATGAGTGCTGTCGTCAATACTGCTATTCTACCTTGACTTTTGAATGTCAAAAATAATATGGACAGAATTGACTAAGCAGTCTCCGAGGTGCTGCCTTTAAAATTTTTAACTTTATGGCCATTAAATATTGAACAGATAATTGGATTTATCCCCTTCAGTGCTTTATGGATGTACAAAGTACCTACCTTCTCCTGTTTTATTCAAATTAATGGTGCTCTTTTAAAGTGTCTGCCGTGAGCGCACGCTACGGCACACTACAGCCGAGTCATTAAAAGGATGCTTCAGCTTCTGCTTACCGACTCTCTTCTCCATTTGCAGCGAGAGGGCAAAAACCACACTAAAATCCACATCGACAGTTAAGGGCAAATCTTTGAGAGTCACCCTGAAACCCAGAATTTTCGCTCCCTAAACTCAAGTACACGGTGTGATTTGGCAGTCAGCTAGCTGTTATCGTGGAAAACCACAACACAGAATCCATTCCTTCTCTTTTTAATTAAAACGTTTACGAATGCTTCTTTGCAACTGGGTAGCTTACTGTTACATTTTAAAATCAAGTCTGGAGAACACAGGGATGCCAGTATCTCTCTAGAGGATTAGCCAAATGAAACCTCGGATTGTGTATTGGGCAGGGAAGAAAAAAAAATACACCCATGGACAGGCTGTGCAATTCACACTAGCGATAAGGTATTTCTATCAAATATGACTAACACCTACAAACGTACAATCTGGAAATAACTCTGGTGGAGGTGTTAGTGGAAAGGGGTTAATGGAAATAATGTTTTCATTTTAAACAATATAAATCCACAACTGGCATTCCATTGGCCCGTGACCTCCCCTTACCCAATCCTTGTTCAAGTCATTTGCTAGTGTAATTGAAACCTTCTTTGAGAGTCTTTAGATTTCATTTCAGGTTTGGGGGACAATGCAGCTAAAAGACATTTACCATCCATCTTTCTTAACATTCCTAATCTAAATAGAAGACCCAAATCCAAGACTGTGCTTTTGATGGATCGCTCGCCCTCCTATACAGTAGAGCTTAAAGAGAACCCATTATTGCTTTCAGAACCCTTACAGAAAACATACATTCATACTCATTTTAGTTTTTACCACCTAGCTGAACACCACAGATTTATTTTCGAAAGTGTGTTTTCAAAGGAACGGGTTCGTTTTCAATTAAAAAATTCAAAATCAACAAGATAAAAACAACAGGTATAGTAAATGAAGCTGGGGGTGGGGGGAAGCTCCACAAGACAAGTTTAAAAATATGAAATGTGGAAATAAGACTTGCTGCTTCTAAATGAAATGAAAAACATCCCGCAAAGCTTTCCCCACATGTGAGTACCTTGAGCGCGGGTCCCCACTTATTAATTTCTCAGAGGGGAACCAGGCTGGAAAGCAATGCCTCCACCTAGCTATGCAGTGTCACTGGAAGGACTCTGCCAGGGGACACACTTTCGACATCATCTCACTTCTTCTGTGCACATTCGAAATAACGGTTTTTAAGTTTGTCTTGGAACATATTGGAGGTCATGCTAAGATGAAGCCAAATTTTTTACTGCTTATAGAAGCTAGGAAAATTTGAAGAATCAAAGGGGGAAAAATCCCTACACTCCTCAGCTCGGGACCTATCCGCCTAGTGGCTAACTTAATCAAGAAGATTTCACATCTATTCCTCAGAAAAGCCTTCCCCGACACAAGTAGATAGAAGCCGTAACTTCACCATCGAGACCGGCTCCACGGGGTACTTGAAGACGCTGAACAAAGGTGCCCTCCTTTCAGACCCATTTTACACCCTCCGACTTAGAACAGTCACAACAGTCCAGTATCAAAAACACAAAGGAAGCTTGCTAACAACCCCCCAGACACTAAGTCTAAAGTGCCTTTGGTATCCAAGCTGCTTCACTTCTGTGCACTGGGATCTTCCCTGTGTAAGAACAGGACACAGAAGTAGACCCATGCACATATTAAGATTACATGGTTACCTGGAACAGCATTCCCTGCGGGAATGGAAAGAGCAATTCTGAAGTCTGTTGTACCCCTAATTCTACTAATCAAGGTTGGTCCGGGAACACGATCTTCCCCGAAGCTGCATGATGTTCATTAAGTCATGTGGGATTAACTGTTGGGGAGTCCATCATGCCACAAAACCTAACTGTAATTTTGGACAAGAAAATAAAAGAATATCTCATGGGCAAGGTCCACAAATCCCAAAGATCTGAAGAAAGCCTTTAAGCTTCACCACCCAACGTGGGAGGAACACCCCCCCATCCCAAGTGGAGCTGGAGTACAGGTTGACCTTGTATATTAAATACAGATTTAAGCCCTCTTGTTTTAAAGAAGACACATTTAATCAGGAGCCTGACTCTTGAAAAATCCATGTACTTGACAGGCCCACCACTCAGAGAGGTTTTCAGAGATCAACTAGAAGACTAGAAACTAGTGAAAAAGACCATGGGTAAACTTACAAAGGAGTCCGAGAAAGAAGCCAAGCTGGTGGCAACAGTGCCTGGAATCGGAAAACTAAGTCCCCAGAATACATAGACAAAGGGGTTAAGGAAAGACAAAGTTATGAAGTACTTGGCACTTGCCCCTTCTGTGAACCAATGTTTCTCATTTTCTGCTCTACAAAATGCTCAGGTTGCCTGCAAGCCTCAAGTGTGGGTTTTGTTCCCTTTGAGTTCTTGAAAAGTAGGAAGAAGTAGGGGAAGGGGAAGGGGAAGGAGGAGGAGGGGAGGGAAAGGAGAAGGAGGGGAAGGAGAGGAAGAGGAAGAAGAAGAAGAAGAGGAGGAGGAGGAGGGATGGTTTTAAACTTTCAGAGAATGAACCACATTTCCTTTAATTAAAGGACCAACTTCCTGTATGGATGCCTGCCTCAGGACACCTTCGTATGGAGTTTGGAATTTGGGAAGCATGTTCGTGGTTTATGTATTCAAAAATTAATATTAAACAAACAAGGGTGGAGAAAAAAAATAAAGATCTAAGATCGAAAGCGAACGGAAGCAAATGAAGGCAAACCGACTTCAAATTCACAACATGACCACTGTGAAGGGAGAGGAGAAAAAGAGTAATACTTGTATGATCTTAGTATTTTACTATACGCTCAGGAGACAGAAAGGGAAAACAGCAAACACATCCAGAACTTTTTGTAAGGTTTCTTTTCTGTAGTCATGCAGGTGAAACAATTCAGAACCTATTTTTAGATGTGCTATAGGACTGAGTAAATGAGTAAATGTGTTAGGAGCCAGGGTTTTCACTGTGGAAGGAGAATTAAATATAGAATGGAGATAAGCCCCCTATGGGAATGGATTGGACTTGGAAGTACAAGTGGGAATCGAGGATTTCTAAAATACGGTATGTACGCATGTATGTATGCAGCTAATTCCTACAGCGGCGCACCGGGGGAATCTCCGCCATTAGTAAGTAATACACCTGGCAGCCCAGTACTGGTTTCTAAAACCATTCCCCAGAAGGAGCCAGAAATCATCAGAGAAGCGGTCGATTACAGGGTTACAGAAGAGAAGGTACAAAATGAGCCCAGAACTCCGTATCAGAAAAAAAAGCTGGTGCTCAGAAAAATGATGGCAGCGTCTCCAAAGAACACAGAAGATGATCTCAAAGGGCTCCCACTGATTAAATCTAGGAGAATTTGAGCATAAAAATATTTAAGAGAAGTAGTAAATAATAAAACATTAAAAAGCAGTGTATGAGTCAATACCAATAATAGAAAGATGTTAGAAAATGGATAGATGGATGGATGGATGGAAGGAACTACCGACTGATAAATGTTGATTGCAATAGTCACAAAATCATCATAGAAAATGCGGGTTCAGGGCGCTTGGGTGGCTCAGTGGGTTAAAGCTTCTGCCTTTGGCTTAGGTCATGATCTCAGGGTCCTGGGATCGAGCCCTGCATCAGGCTCTCTGCTTAGCAGGGCGCCTGGTTCCCCCTCTCTCTCTGCCTGCCTCTCAGCCTGCTTGTGATCTCTTTCTCTGTCAAATTAAAAAAAAAAAAAATATATATATATATATATATATATATATATATATGGCCTGGTTCATGTAAGAATCGGCGATAGAAATTAAATCCAAGGAGAAATTTTTGAAAAGATATTTGCATGATCTTAAAGTGTGTCTGTCCCCATAGACTGCTTATTAGTTATGAGGGATATTTAGTAACTATATAGCAGGAAAAAAAAACAAAAACAGACAACGCCTTGATCAGATAACCAAAGATCAACCGAGGGCAGGCTGCTAGGTGTCTCTGCATGTAATTCCTCGAGAAGGACAGGTCACTGGGAATACACAGCCCTAATCTCACTAGGAGGAAACATCAGACAAGCCCCAAAGAGGACCTTTTATTAAAAAAAGGGAAGGGGGCTATTTTTTCTTAAATGTCAATGTCCTGTAAGAGAAAAAAGCCTGAAATACTGTTCCCCCATTAAAGACGACATCAAAACTAAATGCAGTATGTGCTCCTGGAATGGATGCTGTATTGGAGGGGGAGGGGAAGCTCTAAAGGATACTCTTGGATCAATTCACCAAACAGAAATGTGAATAGAAGATTAAAGCCTATGTCAATGTCAAGTTTTCTGAAGTTGGTTACTGTATTGTAGTTACATAAGAAAATGTTCTTGGGATGCCTGGGTGGCTCAGTCAGTTAAGCATCAGCCTTCAGCTCAGGTCATGATCTCAGAGTCTTGGGATCAAGTCCTGCACCAGGCTCCTTGCTCAGTAGGAAGCCTGCTTCTCCCTCTGCTAGCAGCTCCCCCTGCTTGTGCTACCTCTCTCTGACAAATAAATAAAATCTTAAAAAAAAAATGTTTTTATTCTCTGGAAATAATCCTTCTAAGTATGTGGAAACAAAGGGACATAATATATGAAACTTACTCTCAGAAGGTTCAAGAAAAACATGCATAGAAAAAGATGGAGGACAAGATGCAAGAAGTATTCATAAACACAAACAACAAAACAGCATTTAAATAAAAGGGGCAAAAGGTCACTAAGAGGTGAATCTGTATAAAAGGAATATGGGATTCTTTGTACTATTCTTGCAACTTTTCAGTATATCTAAAAATTTCTCAAAAAAGTTAGAAAAATAAAAGGCTCACTCTCCCATACAACCCAGTAAATTGAAAATGACACACAGCGTTTCTAACCTCCTAACCTTATTTCTGTCAACATCACCCACACGCGAACAAATGTTGTACAAAGATGTGGGTCACAGCATTGCTGATAAAAGCAAAGAATTCTAGGGGCGCCTGGGTGTCTTAGTCAGTTGAGTGGCAGGCCTTTGGTCACGGCTCAGGTCATGATCTCCGGGTCATGGAATCGAGCCCCATGTGGGGCTCCACACTCAGTGGGGAGTCTGCTTCTCCTCCCTCCCTCTTCCTCTCCCTTTGCCCTTCCCCTGGTTCATGTTTGCACATGAAGACTCTCCTCTCTCTGAAAAAATAAATAAATCTTTAAATAAAGAGCAAAAAATTGGGGCACCTGGGTGGCTCAGCCATTAAGTGTCTGCCTTCGGCTCAGGTCATGATCCCAGCGTCCTGGGATCAAGCCCGACATCGGGCTCCCTGCTCAGCGGGAAGCCTGCTTCTCCCTCTCATACTCGCCCTGCTTGTGTTCCCTCTCTCCCTGTCTCTCTGTCAAATAAACAAATAAAATCTTTAAATAAATAAATAAATAAAAATTAAAAGCAAAATATTTTAAAGTACATGTATTAAAAAGATAACGGTTAATTAAATTATGCTATGTAAATTCAAAAGACCCTATGCAACCTTTAAATACATGCATAAAATTTTACAGTAACAACTGAAAACATGTATTAAGTGAAAACAACATGATCACGGATATACACAGTATGATCACGTGCGGGTAAAAGAAGCAGGTGAAAAGGAAAAATATATCATAGAAAAAATGCTAGAAAGAAATCCAAGAAAATGCCAATGCTGGTCATCTGTCCCCCAGAGATAGCTTATGGTTAATTTTTTTCCCTTCCGCTTTTTGCATATTCCAAATATGTAATGCTTATATAATAATGTTATGATAAAAAATAAGCTTTATTCTTAGAACAACAACTTAATAGAACTGCATAGAAATAAGTTTAATTGACTTAAGATCTTCAGGGACACCTGCTGTAGAAAGTAAATGATACTTACTGCGGATGCTCAGCTCTCCAAATCTAATTTGAACTATTTCTGGTCCCAAAGATGGGAAATGAAACAGAGAGGGAAGTCATGTTAGGAGACTGTTTGGTAGGACTTTATTTAAAGTTGTAAATCCACACATTCATGAGCCAGGGGTGGCTCCTTCCTTGTTATTCTGAACCATCAGAAGATGGTGGATCGCTTAATGCCATCCCACCACAGCCTGCCTCCCCACCTGATAGGAGGGGGAAGAAAAAAGCAAGGCACTGACAAGGACAGAGTGCAATGGTGGCTTCACCTCGCAGCACTGTACTTTGTTGGGTTCAAGAGTGGCGTGGCTTACCACCTGCACACGGATGATGGGGAGCAGACATTCAGGCTGAAATCTTTCAGCTCAGCCCCAGTCAGTGACTGGTATTCTATAGGTGCAACTGGACCAGCCCAATCACTCTGTCTAAAGACACTGCATCCGCAGAGACGCTATGCATGGACGCTTCACCAGAGTATTCACACAGAGAGAGAGGAGGGAGGGGCAGGAAAAGGGAAGGAATGGGGGAGCAGATGACAGACTTTTTAAAAGTAGGTGACGGTGATGAGATATAAATGTTTGTGTAACTGAAAGGCTGAAAGAAGATGAATGGGGGTGCTGTTTCAGTTTTCCTAACACCATGTGAGTCTCCCACGGTCACTGCCAAAAGGTCAGGCTATTTTTTTAAATAAGAGGTTATTAAGAGAACTGTGCATGGCAAAAAAGAGGAAGTCCCTTGATTAAACAATTATAGCTCTCTTCCTGTTTAAGATTTACACGTTTGTAAGCATCTAATTTTATTTATTTCTTAGTATAACCAGGTTTGAGTAATCTTAAACTGTCAACTGAATCTCGTAACTCAGCCAATAATTAAAATTCTTTGCCAACTTGATTTGGATGAAAAAGTCAAACACTTCATTTAAAATTTACGTGAGGCACATTCATAAGAATACACTAATTTCTCATTCAGATTTCAAATTGAATCAATTTAATGACTGCCGATAGCAAAGCAATAGGAATGCAAAGAAGAAAAATAGTCCTACAATAGACAATTACCCAAAGTTCCTGTCATGTTTTATGAATCAACAATTGTCTCCAAACTTGCGAAAGAAATCAATGTTCATTAGTTTCTAGAATCTTAAACCTATCTGTACTAAACTATAAAAAATGAGTACAATTAGACATACAATTTAAAGAATCCATCAATTTGAATGAACCCAAAGAAAGAATTTCTGTATGATCCCATGTTCCTTTCAAGGCAGCATAACTCCGAAGGCTGTCTGGTTTACCACTGTTTCTTCTCCTTTGCGTTCAAGTTCTTTATCAGCAAAACAGTTACAATGGCCTTTCAGACTTGAGTGATGAAGGACAAAACAACATAGTCCCATTCGAAAATATGAATGGCCTTGGAACACAGCTCCAAAAAGCAACCGCAGTGGGTGTGCCAGAGCAGAAATCACACCCAGCAACACTATCAAATTCTAAAATTAAGAACAAGGGGGAGACGTACAAGTAGAGAAGGCAAAAAAGAGAATTATGGGGGGAGGGGCAATTCCAACATAGAAAAAAAGAAAGAAACAATTTCAACATATAAATAATGGAAAGTGAAAACTTGCTCCTGTGGCTTTTCCTCCTGTCTTCCTCTAAGAACACTGAACACAGGAGAAAAAAAACAAAAACACTGAACACTGGGGCTTTGTGTAGAATCGATTACATTATTTCTACCAAGTGGTGAGCCAGCGTCATTCCAGTTTTTCTTCTTGCCTCTTCTACCCTCAACTCACGTTTACAGAACTTCTTGGCAGTTACGCACCGAGGGCTGGGGCGTCGAAGTCACCACTCTGGTGCCGCAGCTCCTGGGGCCTGACTTCAAGCAGGAGGACTCATGCCTTCAGACAGGAAGGCTTACCTCCGAAACCCTCCCGCAATGTGAATGAAGAGTTCCTGACCCTGGCCATTGCTGTTGGCTCTCCTAAAAAGAAGAGGACCTGCACAGCACAGAATTCGACCTGATTCATTAAAAAGACAAAAAGGCCTAGTGACAAGATCACAGCTAAGAACAAACATTCTACAAAAGTAAAAACAATAAATCTAGACCTCGTTCCAATACCCTATTCTCATTATGCCCAATCCTAACCATCCCATTTAAAACTGATGGCTCCTGGCACTCCCCACCCCTCTCACCCAGCTGGGTTTTCTCTGTAGTTGTTCTCACCCTCAAACCGCTGGAAGAGTTTTTGCTTGAACAGAAGTTCTAGAGAGGGTGGCATGTTTGTCTGTTTAGTTCACCAATATACCCCAGTACCTGGCACATAATACACAGAAAACACTCAATAAATGTTGGTTAAATGAATGAGTCCTCCATTAAGCTAAATGATTTCTTCAAGCTCTTCATATTTCAAGTAGAAAAGGCAAAAATTAGGCAGGGAATCCTTAAAGAGTTATAATAGAACAGATAAAGGGATTACGTTTACTATAAAAAGCCTACTGATGTTGATTAAGGAGCACACACACATTCCCAAGCAGACTCAGCAACTGCTATGAAGAACAGTAAAGGGTTAATAAACATTTGGAGAAAAACTCACCAAACGATGAAACAAAGCAATATAATTTCCTCCAAGTAATTAGCAAAGATTTCTAAAACTAAGACTCCGCAACACAATGACAGCACAGTAAGACGCTCATTTCCCAGACAGCAGTGAGCGTAAAACCACCATTCCATGCCGTCATTTGGAAATAAGACTGTGAACTAAAAATTGTCTTTACCTCTGACCCGGGAATGGTCACTGTAAAACCTCATTCCAAAGAAATACTCAAATACAGACAAAAATCAAAGATGTTCATCAAAGCATTATTTACAAAAGCAAAATTCTGGAAACAATCCAAAGGATGAATAATGGAGAAATAGGCCAGCTGATTATGGTACATCTACTAAATCAACTTCTATCCAGTCTTTAAAATGTGTGCTTGAAGAATTTTTACAAAGACCAAAGAGTGAATTATACAATGTCAAGTAAACGAAAACAAGCTAAATCCGTTGTGAACCATGCAGGGCAATGGAAAAGGCAGGCAGAAGATAGATCAAAAGTATTTATCTCTGAGTGGTGGGATTATAGGTGAATTTTGTTCTCTATACTTTCATCGATTTTCTTATTAAAATAAACATGTTCTATTTTTATAGCGGAAAAAAAGTTTAATGAAAGAAACATTTCATGGAAGACTTGGGATAAAATACGCTTTTAAGTGTNGGGATTATAGGTGAATTTTGTTCTCTATACTTTCATCGATTTTTTTATTAAAATAAACATGTTCTATTTTTATAGCAGAAAAAAGTTTAATGAAAGAAACATTTCATGGAAGACTTGGGATAAAATACGCTTTTAAGTGTTGTCATTATTAGCAAGAAGAAGAATAAAGTCTTAGGGGGGACAAAAGCAGCAGACATTAGCAGTATTTGAAAAAACACAGAAGTAGCATTTTTAAGAAATAGAACACCCTTAATCCCTTTTAAATAAAAAACAGCAAACAACAAACCACAGCTCTGAATAACCTCTATAAAGGTCCTTTTCTTCCCAAATTATATTCTTATAATTTTTCTTTTAAAATTCAATCTGAAATTTGACAGGGAATCTTACAAGTTTTGTTTCCTAACTCTAATAGCTACCGAAGAGGAACAAACCCGAGAAGAGAAAAATAAGACATTTATGGCCTCAGCATCATCCTTTGCCATGAATATAAACTAAAATTATTGCTAATAAATGGACTTTTCAATAAATCAGCCAAACATAGAGTCCCTGATCACAGTGATAAATTATCAACTAGGAAAAGGCTAAATTTACAAAAACAGCTCTATCTGGATGGTCAGAAGAAAAGAACTACCCAAGCTCCTTACAGAAGTCCTTTTCCTTAATCTCTACAGCCGGGGTAATCCTTTGGACTCTCCTAACACAAATTCAAATGTTTAAAACACAGATGAGGGCTGTGCTCAGGTGCTCGCAGATAGGGCCCTACAGACCTCACAGCCGCACGTGCTCTTTGGAAATCTACAAGACTCTGTCAACGGAAGGAAGAACAGCCTTGCAGTCAGTCATCTGACAGCACTGCTTCATGAAATTACATCAGATCTCTATCTAAACCAAGTTTTAGGGCTCTCCATAGGCGCAGTAAAAGAATGGGAAGGAAAGGTAAGAAAACCTATTAGTTTTCTTTTAAGCTCAAATACATTTCTCAAGGCTAAACATCAGAAGCAAGATGCTTGGATACCAACACTCTCCTTCATAGCCTTTGCTTTGTATCCAGATCCAGAGGGAAAATCATGTTTACAAGAACCACGAGACACGTGAAAAAGCAATAACTGAGATAAATGAAAAAATGCCGGGTTAAGTGTTAGTCAGAACTTTATTGCAAACATACTTTGTTTTAGGAGATGAAGAAATCTACTTTCTCTTCTCCTCTAGCGTTACACATTGAAAAATGAAAGCATGATTCAACTATTCTTTTAATGTCTTCTCATCGTTTCGAAAGAGCAAAAGGAAAACAGTCTCAAGCAGGCTGAGCACCACAGTGCCTGGTGTGGACCCCAGTGTCAGAAACTGAAGTTCAATTCCCAGCACTAATCAAGGATCTATGGTGGGAATTCTGTTCTTTTCCCTCCTAGCTGCGTGAGGTTTTGTTTGGTTCATAGTCTTAATTCAAAATTGAATTAAATTTTCTAAAATTTGAGTCAATTTTTTTTTTTTACGAGAACGGTAGCGTGTCAAAGAAAACCTAAGAAGTAGTGTTTGCCCACTGTCCTTCCAGAAGAAAGGGGGTTAAAAAAAAAAAAACAATCACAATGGGTCAGAACTTTGGGATTCTTTTATCCCCAAAAGTTCGTGTGTGTCTGTGAAAGAGGAAGTGAGAGAGTACCAGGGAAACTCGGCATAAAGTTGGGGTGACAAAGCAGGACTAGAAGTCAAGTACATCTGTGCTGTTTAGACTTGCCCTTGCTGTCTCCATTATCAGCCATTACTACACAGAAAGCAGTGGGCTGCCAAACTTGCCTATGTATATATTAGAATCATTTGGAGATCTTTAACAAATTCCAAAGCCCAGGCCACACCCCAAACAATCAGAAAATGAAACCAGGATCCAGAGTTGTTGAAGCTCCTCAGGTCTGGGAACCACTGACATAAAAGTATAGAAACCAAATAAATCCTTCTCCCCACCCTTTTGAGATTTACCCTAGACATCATTCCAGGGAGTTAAAAAAAGGAATTAAGAAAGGAAGAAAGGGAGGAAGAAATAAAGGAACAAACACTAAACCAATTCATTAATCTGTTTTTTTTTTAAAGAAAATCATTTGCACATATACTCACTGTTGTTCCTGAAGCTAGCTCCACAAAACACTGCAAAAATCATTATCAAGGTACATTGCACATTATGCTGACATGAGTTTATCCTGCAAAGCCTCATCCCTTCAAGAAAGAGGTGGAAGCGGGTGACAGCGGAAGGGAGAGAGTCTTATTACAAACTCAAAGTGAGGCTATGCAGATTCCAAGGTGACCACCACGGCTTCCTAGTGACAAATTGGCAGCAATTAGAAAGAGATGCTTGAAGAATGTGAACTTGCTTGGCCTGGCCTACCTTAGTTTTTCTTCTAACAAGGGACGTTAAAACCCTCTGCTAAATTCAAAGAGGGAGGAGGGAAAGAAGAAAATCCTAAACCTGGTATAATCGCAATAATTAAAAAAAAAAGACCCATGGCAGTGAATTTTCTGATGGCACATATTAAACATAGTCTAAGATTGTGCTCCTTACATAACATTTTCCTCCCCTCTAGCTCCCTCTATACTCTATACCTTAAAAAAAAAAAATAGTTGAAGGTACATGTGTTCTGTTTGTACCACTGGCTCATGACATTCAAAGAGTTCATCGTGTACAGAGCACCACCTGTGTACTTAGCTTAAATCTGTGGAAATCTTTCATCCCCAGGAAGGAGTATAGATTATTTTTATGCCATCCAAATGGGAGAATGTCCCAGATACCAGATGATGAAGGGGCCCCGGAGGGACCATAATGCTAACACGCTTACGAGCACTACAAAATTTGGCTTCAAAGACGCCTCTCCATTTGGCAGCCTTGCCGCCTGTCTCCATGAATAGTAGAGTCGTAGCTGCTAACCGTGGTGGAAGCAAAGGGCAGAAGGCAAGAAGCATGTCCTTGTGCCTGTGATCACATTAGATTGACAAGACAAGGAATTCTCTTAGGAGAAACCCGGGGAAAGGAGTGTACCCATTGGCACGCTACGAATGTGGCCGTGCTTTGCTACTGCAGCACAGGATTAAGAACACAAATCTTGACCACTCTTCAAAGACCTAAAGGTCCAGCTGCATAACATTTTTTCCCCAGCGCCCTGGCTTTTTGGCATTTTGGTGATTTCTGTGACATTTGTGAAGGGCCAACCTTCGACAAAGTATGGCTTGGCTTTTTTTTTTTTCTAAAACAGCATATAAAGGTGAAGAGGATCCTTCTTTGCAGAACAGATATGCTAGAGATTAACTTGAGTTGTTCTCTTTCATCCTAAATTTTCTTCTGCCTCCGTCCTCCAGTGAAGTCACGATACATCTGTGACAGGAGAACTCCCATGGCAACAGACTGACATCATAAACACCAGATTAAGACTTGGCTGCAAAGCCAGAGGAGATGAGCTGGGAAGGAAGAAGCTATAATTCAAACAAATCTCCTCCATCACAGCTATGGGGATACTAAACATTACTGGCCAAGTAAATTGCTTTTTGCGGAAGTGTTCCCTTTTTTTGAAGTTTGCCCCAGTGTGAAAGTCCCTCTGTTAAGTCAGAACCTTAGCATTATTTTAATGTCCTGTTCTGGATTTAATAATCTCCTGCTTCAGACAGTAGTCTGTTACTATGGGGATGACAGCAGCACAAACGCAGGATTACGGCTATCAAGCAGGAGAAAAGAAATTATGAATAAGCCTCGTTATGTTCAATAATTAGCAGCGACATGGAAAAAAACAAAACCATGAATTTAGGTTGATGCATTTATCTCAGTGTTTGAATACAACTCTGAGTGCGTTATTGCTTTAAAATGAGATTCTAACAAACTGCCAAAAAATTCTTGACTAGCAATTGCTGCTCAGTGCCTCAATTTTAAAGACCCATCCTGTCCATCCCTTTCTCCTATTTTAATTCGTTCCCTGCAGAAGATCAGGAGCTAATGGGTAATACATAAGAACCCAAGATGGATTCTGGTAACTGGAGCCAACATTTCCCGGGAAAAGCCCAGCAATACAGAACATCACTGGCTCCTCTATCCTACTTAACTGCACAGGAAACCAGTCTTGGGAAGAGGATGCAGCCCTTGCCCACCATGGAAAGTCCACGTGTCCAGATGGAGGGTGGTCCCTGAACGGTCCTGCTAAGCACAAGGCATGAAGTCTTTCTTCTCGCATGACAGTAAAGGTCACCGTGTACCAGAATGACTAAGGAAGGTTCCAGGAAGTTAGAACTTTTCTTAGCAAGGCCCGCGACTTTACTAACTGTAGAAAAGATGAACAAAATAGTGAATACACAGAGATGTCAAAGGCTGCTAAAGCAGTCCTTCTCTAAACCAAAGACGACACTCAGCTACGAAAGCAGGTACGAGAGCGATGACCGGGGCATTGAGTCTTCCCTCAATATTTGGGGAAAACGAGGGCACTGGCATCCTGTGGCATCACCAGCTGGCTGGCTCGCTGAGAGGAGCAATGTGAACATGACCCCATCCAAAGCAAGTGGCAAGAACAAAATGTGAATCCACTCTTAACACCAGTGAACATCTGACGGCTCCTCGGAACTTCGAGACTTCTCCCACTCCCCTCTTCCAGGAGGCTTCTGCATTCTAAGGCAATGGCACAACACATCATTGGAGGAAAGTAATTTTAGAACGTGCCATCCAAATTAACTGGTCGTGAATAGGCTCTGATTAAAATATAAAGAGCTTTTAAAATAATTTAAAATGATTCACTGGAACTAATTTAGAGATATTTTAATCTCTGAATGTGCAATGAACTGTAGTCTCCCTTGGCCCCAGCCTCTCCTCGGAGACGGACATTTCCAGTTAGGCGTTTGCCACTGGCTAAGAGGGACCTGAACCGTGCAAACCACACCACCCAGGCCTGCGTTTCCCTCTGCCTTTCTGATTGATCTTTTTCCAACTCTGGCCCCGTCTTCTTCCACTTTCCAAACCAGACTGTGCATACTTCCCCTTCTCAGTGAATATCGCTCATCTATTTATGAGGCTAGATAGCTAGATAACGTTGGACACAACCATGTGACAATCATTGAAAGAATCACATGAGATCAAAAGACCTCTGCTTACATTCTTTAGTCATTTGTTTGAAGTCCACTTTAGATTAAACCAAGGAACATTTTCCCAACATAACATACTAACATATTCATGGAAATTCTACTAGAGCCACTTGTGAACCAATACCTAAGCTGCACTTAACTAGGCTTTTCCAACGTGACTATGAAGTTCAAGGGGATGTCTGAGGCTTTGGAAAAGTGCCTTCTCAGACCCACTACAGATTCTTTCATGAAATCCTTTGGTACCTAGTCTCCCAGATTTCCTGAATCTCAGCCAAAAACTCTTCAGATAAGAGGAGGAGAGCTGGTCTCTATCGCCCTGCTTTCTAGACCTTGCTGGTTCTTTCCGGATGAAGAGTTTGAGTTGAAAAGATGAAATGAGGGGAAAATCCATATACTGGAATAGTCTGATAAGCACAGAATTCCCTGACTTCATCCTCCCAGCAATCTGACAAGGTAGGTATTATTATACCCTCTTAAGAAATAAAGAAATAGAGGTATCCAACAATTAGTAATGGAAGAGTGGAATTCAAACCCAGTCCAACTCCAAAACCCAGGTTCTTTCTGCTATATCGAAACCCAGTCTTCCTGAAAGCAGGAACCATATCTTTCTGTTCTTCTGTGTAATCTCAGCAATGACTATACAAAGAATTCTTGACAAAACATGCGTCATGAGTAAGAGGCAAAGAATTTACAGGAAACGATCTAGCTTCTTTTATCAGAAGACAATCCCCTTGGGCATACCAAACCAGATAACGTATGTCAACCATAACTTACTACCACAGCATCAGAGACGAGGGATGGAGCCTTAAACTTCCATCCATTCTGCAGTTGATGTATCCAAGCATAAGATGGGTCACTTACCTAAAAGAAAGAGGAGAGAAACATTGTAAATGCAGACTCTGATCTCTTAGAGAAATATTAAAATATACTTTCATTTTATAATCACTATATTCTGAGCACAATAGCGTAAGAAGAGCAATTTCTTCATTTCTCCGAATTTTTCAAGGCCATCTCATATTTTTTATTAGAGTATTTAAATTCCAGTCTTTTCCCCCACCTTACCCTAGAATACTTTATTGTTTTTGAGAAGCTAGAACATCTTTAAAAGACTAATGAGTCCTCTTCTCCAGAAAATTAAATAGACACATCTCTCATACAGCTTCAGAGGGCTTAAAGTCCTCTTACGGTTTTCCCACTGACCCTGTATGACAAACATCTGGAAGGACACTGGACTGAAGGATAGCCCTTATGCCTAAACATGCTTCAGACTGCTTCAGAATCCCAAATACACTTTAAATTCTTAAAAAGATGCATGTGACATATGTACAAAACTGCACCTGGCAAATACAGAAGGTATATTCTTTAACATATGTGACCCGTTAAAAAATTGGTCAAGACTAGGTAGCAAAGAGTCTCTGGAAATAGCAAAGAAGTGACAACTATCTGGATGCCAACTAGATCTGTTATGAAATTCAAACTTTAAATAAATTAAACAAACAAACCAAACAAAGAATTACCAGGAAAACCTATACAATGAAAGGTATGTGTCTGTTGGTGTCTATCCATGTCCCTGTCCGTGTGTGTTGTATATTGGGGTGGGGAGCCCTATTAGAACATATTAGAAAACTTAAAAAAAAAATGGAAGAAGAAGAAAGAAGAGAAACCTCCTATAAAAATAGTGTGGTTTTGTTGCATAAATAAACAGACCAATGGAACAAAACAAAAAGTTCAGAAACTACAGAAACTGACCCAAGTATACATAGAAAATTAGTATCTCCAATCAGTGGAGAAAAAGATGAACTTAAGAAATGGTTGCACAACTGGATGCCACTGGAAAAAAAATAAATTGCATCCATATCTCACATTATACGTACTCCAAATGGACCCTAGATCTAAATTGAAAAATAAAATCATAATTTTTGAAAAAAAGAATCTGAGTGAATCCCATTATAAATGGTGAGGAAGGGCAGGTCCAGAAGGAAGAAATAAACTTGTCTACATAAAAATTTATTTAAAAGTAAAAATATTTTGCATAGTAATAAGTGCCGACAGCCAAAAGACAGATGACCTACTTGAAAAAGATATTTGCAACTTATTACGAAGAAGTAACATCCCTTAGACACAGAGTTCCTAAAAAAAAAAAAAAATCTATCAAAAAAAAAAAATCCCAAAAGAAAAATAGGAGAGGAGCAGAGAATAAGTGAAAATAGCCCCAAACATATGAACAGATGCTCAATGTCACTCATACCAAGAGACGTGCATTCATTTTTTCACTGATCAGATTGGCAAAAATCCGGAAGTCTGACAACATCCTCGGTTTGTGAGGCCAAGGGGGCAAAAGCACCTTTGTATCCTGTTCATGGGAAGGCAACATGGTATAAACCCCTCAAGAAGCAGACTTGGCAGATTCTAGTAGAGATGTAGATTTAGAAGTCAGTAGAGGGGTAAAGGGATAAGATCAGTGAAGGAAAAAAAAATGGACTCATCAATAAATGGTGATGACAGAATTCCAGAAAATAAATGTAGGAAGAATGATGGAAACAGAAAAATCACCTGGCAAACACCACAAGCCAAAAAGGATGCTAGAATTGCAAAGGGAAACAGTTATTTTAATGTGGAGAATTGTGGCAGGTACGTACCACCTTAGCCTACGGTGCTAGAGGTTAACATTTTGGGAAACTGGATGAAAAGTCGAGGGGAATTTGTTTCTTTTTGCAACTGTTCTGTAATTCTAAAATTTTCAAGTTAAAATTGTTTTTAAAAATTAAACAAAAAGCAGGAGCGCCTGGCTTGCTCAATCGGTAGAGCATGGACTCTTGATCTCCAGGTCGTGAGTTCAAGCCCCACGATGGGCATAGCGCTTATCTTAAAAGAAATTCAATAGAAAGCATTTCTTAAAAAGAAATGCTTTAAAAAAAACCCAAAACTGCACTGAGACAATCAGATACCTACCTGGAAAAAACTAAAATTAGATCCTTATTTCATGCTATATACAAAAATTTGTTAACTAAGAGTGAAAAACAAAACTCTGAAATTTGAGGGGGGGGGAATACATTTTTATGACCTTGAGTGTGCCTACATTAAAATCAACAACTTTTGTACAAAAGATAGCATAAACAAAGTAAAAAAAAGCAAGCCATACACTTGAAATGCACATATCTGACAAGACAAAAGATTAGTATTCAGAATATAAAGGATTCTGCATATCAAAAAGAAAAACAAAACAATCCAATAGAAAAATAGACAAAAGATCTAATCAGGCAACTGACAGAAGAAAACCCAAATGGCCAATAAATATAAAATGATACTCAACCACACGAGTGAGGAAAATACAAATTAAACCAAGAAGGTACTTTTACTACTATTAAATTGGCAAAAATTTTCTTATCTGGCAATACCAGCATAGGAGATGGAAAGTTACAGGAGCTCACACACTGTGCCTAGGAGAGCATCCGTGGGCGCAATCACGATTGTTGGAGGGGGAGAGATTTATCCAAGCAAGCTGAGATGTCCAAAGTACCTCCACTTCTGGGTATTACCCTAGAGAAACTCCTACGGATGTTCAAGGGTAGAAGACATATGTGGAAGAGAAGTACGAGAACGCTCACTGTAGCACTGAGGATCAGAATCCAACACTGAAAATTAGCTTCTAGCTCACTTTGCACAAAATGAATAAACAGTGGTATGACCACAAAAGGGAGTAATATAGAATAGTGAGAGTAAGTAAACTACAGCTATTCGCCTCGAAATGATTAAACCTTACAAGGTGAAGGTAAAAAGCAAATTTCAGAATATGGCAATGTGGTAGTATGCATATTATTAGGTTTAATAATTTATTAAAACCATGCAAAACTACTACATACTACACAGGGACGCATGTTTGTACGAAAAGGATGACAACAGATATAGAAGTAATAAACACTATATTCAGGATTATAGTTTAACCCATGGAAGGTGGAAGGGAAGTGAGGGGAGTGAGAGGCCAATGTAACAAATATAACAGAGTTTGCACACATAGTTAAGTTCTAAAACATGATAAGAAAATGTGGCAAAGCGAGGTGTGGTTATTTCCTATGGTAGTTTTTTAAAAAGGTGTATTTATTCATTTTGGAGAGAAAGCAGCAGAGGGCCAGAGAGCCAGAGGAAGAGAGAGAATCCCAAACAGACTCTCCGCTGAGCACAGAGCCTGATGTGGGGCTCTAACTCAGACCCTGAGATCAGGACCTGAGCCGAAATCAAGAGTTAGACGCTCAACTGACCGAGCCATTCAAGTGCCTCCTATGGTACTTTCTGTAAGCTTTTCCATAAATGTAAAATGAGTCATTTCAAAAAAGAATATATATAATACATATTCTTATACATAAGACTATATAATACATATATAATATATATTCTTATACATAAGAATACATAATATATATGTAATATATATTCTTATACATAAGAATACATTCTTATACATCTTATGTATAAGAATATATATAAGGATGTTCCAGGATTCCTCAGTTGGATTTTGCTTAACTCTGATGGGTTTCTGCAGTTTTTTCATTAAATTATTTCTTTTTTCTGGATTTCTATCTTGGTATAAAAACACACAAAGTATCTTTAGAGCCCACATTCTAAGAATAAGGCTGACTTTTGTTTCCTTAAAAATACCCAAATACTACCTCCCTCATTATTCATATATTCAGTTGTTTCCTTAAGGATTTCTACTTCGAAAAATTTTAACCAAATCCCTCTGGAGTATGCTACACCCTAGAATATATTTAAGATGGTAAGATGTTTTAAAGAGCTTTGATTTTTAAAAAAAAAAAACACAGATCATTTATGATGCCTTTAATGAAGATTAAACAACCAAATAAAATTGCATTTTCCATAATAAATGTCAGGTTATACATTACTATGCAATTTGTATGTTGAAAAGTGATCTATAATTGTGAAATACCCCACAGTTGAGGAAGCATGATAAAAATTTAATAATCTCGTGTCGGGTTTATATATATAAGAAAGGCATTTTCCCATATCACACTCAGTATAATGTGCTATTGCTTCTGAATTCCCCCACAAGCTACTGGAATAAGTCCCCCTCCACCCCACCCCTGCCACGGTCTGCACACTCTCGCCTTAGAAGTGCTAGGGGTTTGGGTGAAGGCTAACGAGACCCCATTCACCTATCTGCTTGCTTCCCTTTTCCAAGACAATGAGCTCCGTTGGCTAATAATGTTAAGGACGAGGCCGGGGACCTAACCCCATTTCTCCCACACAGTGATTTCACGAAGGAAAAAGATTCAGTTCTCTGGCTCCCCAACCTTGGCTTTGTGTCTTTCCAGTCAAACCCCATCACCGCTGCAAAGAAACAGAACCAGGGCACAGGTAGCAAGTGTGGGCCAGCAGCACCTCGGTGTGGAAAGGCTGGAGCGTCTGTTCTCTAACACGGCCCAAGAGCCTACGTGTGCACCCCGAAAATCTGACGGTCGACATGAGGCCTGTTTCAAAACCCCGTGCCAAGACGAGGACTTTTATGTCAAGATTAACTGTGAGATGACGGGCTGTTGTCTAAAGCCAGAGTTTTCATTTTGTATATTCAATAAGGGTAAGCACCTTTAAATAGCAAACGCGGCTCTTATCTACCAAGTTTCTAGAAGTGTTCTCCTGGCTCTAGGGGCCTGGGGGTGGGCGTGGGGAAGACGTGCCTGTGGGATCAGAAGCTGAACGAGAAGTGTTCAGCCTGAAGCCCATTTTCCAACAGAGCCCTTGAAAGAAACTTGGAAGAAGGTGGTAAATGCTGGTATTGACAGCACCTTCAAACAAGAGTCACACTGTTCATTGGGCATAAGAAGGAAGCAATGAAGTCCCCTTAAAAAATAACAACAGGGGTGGCTGGGTGGCTCGGTCAACCGGTTAAGCGACTGCCCTGGGCTGAGGTCATGGTCCTGGGGTCCTGGGATGGAGTCAGGCTGCCTGCGCAGCAGGGAGTCTGCTCCTCCCTCTCCCTCTGTCCCGCCCCCCCGGCTCATGCTCTCCTTCTCTCAAAGAAATAAGTAAAATCTTAAAAACAAAAACAAAAAACAGTCCGATCTTGTATTCACTTTCCTCTGCCTACAGAAAATGTGTCAATTTTAGTTCCTCAAACAACAGATTTCTCCCCACCACAGCCCATTTCTCTCTACTACAGCTCGTTGGCTGTCCCTGATCAGCTAAAATCCCCGCACGGCTCCAGCTCTGGGACCAAAACCAAAAGGAATAAATCAACGAAGGCCTGGATCCCGCTCCCACTCTGCAGGCCAGCACTCCTCCGAGATGAGGAGCCGCCAAAAGCCGTGGGGAAGTTCACGACTGCGCCGGCCAGCGATCCAGAATTACAGGACAGAGGAAGGCCATGCCCCCAGCTAATCCTGGGAAACCTCACTTCACCCTTCCACGGCCGTCCCGCGTCACAGAGGTACCACACAGCTCTTCCTCCCAGCACGCATTCCGAATCAACTCTACTCCGAGAAAATTAGTGAAGACATCACTCGCACGTGGAAGGGCTCCTAGACCATCAAAACCCTGACACACAAGAAGGCATTGTTATCTCATCACCCAGAGGCTGGGGCGGGGGGGTGGAGATGTTGGCCAGGAAATACTTCTTCCAACCGAAAAGTTACGTTTTGATGTTGTTCCAGAGACAGAGAACGTTGGCAGGAACCTCAAGACCGTGTGCTTTCTGCTGCTACTAAAATGAAATAGATTTGAGTTCTAATCTGGGAATAGGAAACGAACCGGAAGCAGACAGACGGGCAAATAGGAACTCTAGCTGCACAGTGTCACACACCATCGGTTCAAGCGGTCGGAAAAGCTGCCCAGGAAGTTGTCAGGTGTATGAAGAGATGAACAACGAACATTTCTTTTTAAAAATCCTGATCTAGGGAGAAGGCATAAAGGAGCCCACCTGAGCTGAAGGCTTCAAAGGCTAGACAGGAAAGGACAAAGAAAGAGGCTTACGTGGAAAACTCGTCAACAAGCCAGGAATATAATAAAGCAAAACTGAACTTCAATTTCTGCAAGCATCCTGGCATCTCAGCCCCCAAAGACGGCAATGCAACCCCTCTTTGTGCACAAAGGAAACGTGAAATCTTGAAATCCTTGCCTCCTCCAGTCACTGAAGCAACTAGCAGGTAGGGCTAATCCCCAAACAAGACTTCCTAAGAAATTGCATTCTCCACTTTATCCCTTTTTTGTTTTTTGGTTTTTCCTCATTTGGTCTTTCTCTTCTTTCCTTGGTAAGTATTAGCATACCAAAGAAACAAATTTTGAAAAACCATCTTCATTCACTCACTGAATCAAGTCCTCTTGAACCCCTGGGGCCCACCAAGATAAAGGGCGGTGGAATTATGGGTTTTTAATGAAGCAGCCGCCCAACTAAGTAACTGGGGAAGAGTAAGCCAAAGGTGCCAAGAACTGGACTGGTGGCAACATAAATCCACCGAAAATGCGTGCGGTCTTAGGGAAACCGAGCCCCTTTAACCCCCAACACGATCTTCCTCAGGGAATGCTTCCATATGTTTAAAGAAAAAAATCCACTTTGCCTGCTCCCAGATCTATAGCATTAGGGCAGGGATAAATTTCAAGCTGGCAAAAGTCCAAATCCAACAGTTGCAGCTGTAGTAGCTGCCTTGTTTACAAAGCAATTCAGGAAGCTTTTAGAGGGCAGAGTGCACCAGACAGAAGGGGGTCTGTAAGCAAAACATGGATGGATCCCCATGCATTCAGAGCAGACAACACATCTGTTCCCAGGTCCCCCTTGGAAACGCGCCGAACGCGGGATCCAAGTCAACTTTTAATGCTCATGTGTTGTTGGTTTTTTGTTGTTGTTGTTGTTGTTGTTTTTCTTCAGGAAAACATATCTACTTAAGCACTCGAATCAAAATTATATGCAAGTAGTTATCGAGCCCTTGGGCCATGCCCAACATTCTAACGGAAACACTGAAAACAACACGCCACACAAGGTTTTGAGCGCACTCCAATCAACTGTGACCTGGACTACTTTGCTCATTAAGGACGCCATGCATAAGCATGCCTTCTGTTGCCATTTGAAGCCTCTTTGAAACTGTGCTCCTTGCCTTCTCTCTGCTGAGGTCTGTGTCCAGCACAGTTATCTGAGGAAAGGGTATGTTCCAGCATCAACCTCGGTTACGCGCCTTGCTCCCTGAGATCCTGATTTCAGGCCTCTCACTCGCGTCTGCCAGCCCCCTTCAGTCCTTTAGGGTGCTCTGTCCTCACCATTTTACTGTTCTGGCACAGTTCTGGTACAGTTTAATTCACAGTTCCTTTCTAAGAAAGGGGGTAGGGAGGGGCACGGGAGAGAGCCACAGAAGAAAGGCTGATCAGGACGCATAGACCACATCACGCCCGTTTACAGAGTTTTACAAAAGATGTGCAAGGATGAGGACTTGGGCGAGAACACAATGGGCACAGATGGGAGCAAATAAAGCAAAAAAGGGGCTCCTGGATGCCTAAAGTGGGTTCATTTAGCTAAGAGGGGAAGTCACTGAACATAAGACATGGGAAAGAAAAAGGGTATTTAAAAGAGGAATTGAGGGGCACCTGGCTGGCTCAGTGGGAAGAGCCTTTGACTCTTGATCTCGGGGTTCTAAGTTCAAGCCCCACGTTGGGTTTGGGATTACTTAAAAATAAAGTCTTTAAAATAAATAAACAAAAGAGGACTTTAACATGAAGCTTCAAATATGTGACCAATTAAAATTAAAATTAAGAATACATATAAAATCTGCACATTCCTGAGCATGGCTAGCGGAGCGTCCTGTTCGCACGCTCAGGACCATGACACCATGCCACACCTTTCTTCTGTGAGTTCTGGAGCTGATATAGCCCCAGTAAAAGACAACCCAGGTGCTCCCATGATCATAAAAATGCTTCTCCTGTACTCAAACGAAAAAAGCATATACCCAGACGACAAACCACTCAGATTTACAATGGGAGTAAATGTTAAGCATAAAATCCCAACTATGTCTTTGTGCACGCAGCACCTATACAATAAATCAGCATAGAGCCCAGCTCTGGCGCACTTCTCACTGTGTAATTACACATTAATTACACGTTTAATCGTACATATTAATAACACCTAGTCTATAATTACAATGCAGTCATGTAAACCCAATCAAGGAAAACTAGAATATTTGCATAAGACCGGAAATGAAAAATACAAGGACTACACTAACGAGATGGGGATTAGGAATGCATATCTGTGACAAACTGTGTCAAGAAGAATAGAAAGTGATTCTCCTTCCTGAACATTATTTCAGGCCCATTTAACACAATCTGTACCACTCAATGAATGTGCAGTGTCCTACACACATCAAATCAGATTTGGATAATGTTCCTGACTTCAGATAAAATTTCATTACTATATTTAGTTATGGAATGATAGGAAATGCTTACATTTTAAACCTAATAAAAACTGGAATATGCCAAGAATTAGGAGAGCCTCACTCCCATCTCCCACAGGAGATTTAAAGAGCAAAACAAGCCTACCCATGGTGACCCCATCCAGTCTGATTTAATTTCGCCCTTAAAATAAACAATTAAGAAAAACTGCAACTCCCTGTGGTCAAAGGAAGTAAAGACAATGGAAATTCTAGTTTAGAACTAGAGCTTTCCAGGAGGAAAGTTAACCATCAGTCACTTGTCGCCTATAATTTTATATACACCCTCACTGGCAAACTAGCACTTCTTAGGTTGCTGAAGCTTTATTTCTCTAAATAGAACCAGAATCTGATTAGAAAACAAAAACAAAACAAAAACACAACAAATACAAAGTCAATTAAAACAAAGCAAATGCCTTGAACTAAAATAACTTAACACTGTAATTAAATCTCTTCATTCTAACCGCTGTCTGATTTTTATGCGGCAACCTCCTTATTAAACTGAAAACAAAAATTTTTCCAAAACCCTAAATGACAGACTTCAAGCCCACCCCCCGCTTTTTTTTAAATGTAAAACTTGGAAATATTCTGGTTTCACTTTTTTAAAACAGAATGCTTGTTCTGCTTTCCTACACAGCTTTATGAAGCAAACCTCACTGTTTTAAAAAGAAAAAATCCTACTGAAGCTGCTTTTCAGAAGTGACTCACAATTGTATGTCTGCACAAGGGAGAACGATGTGGTCTTCCGAGTGATTCTAAAGTCAGGGACCAGTGAAGTAGGCAGCATGCCAGTGCCAGTGACACAGCCCTCCCGTGAGTCATTATCGCTCGGGAAAAGAGAAGCAAAATCTAGTTGCTGAAATCTGTCTTGCATTAGGGCTGTCATGTAGGCAACCGGGTTGCCAGGGAGTGAGGTCCCTACTTCCATGAGAGCACCTACCATTAACATATTCAGAGCCAAGTCAAAACCAGGGATGTTTTACAAGCAGCAAGCACCCCGACCTGTGAGATACAGCTCACAGACAGCCAGGCGCCGTAATGGAAGAATGTAATATTTTCCGCAAGAAATGATGTCACTTATCTTTTCCAAAATTTTATTCACACCTCAATTACTGTTCATCTGTCACCATCATTCCTAAAACCCGAAGCAAGTAATCAACTGAAAGATAAATTCTCACTGAACTTCCACTGTATTTACACCTAAGAAATTCAAAACCACCATTTCATTTAGCTCGTTACTGATTGTTGCTTTGAGGTTTCTAGGTACAAGCCTAAAGAAATGCCTGGTTTACTGACCCAGGGGAAGGCGATGGGAGTTGAGAACAGACATGACGGCGAAGACAGGATGAGCTCAGGCGACCCTGAACTTTTGCTCAGAAGTATTATGAGCTCTTGGAGATCATTCAACAGTAAACTTTGCTTCCGGCAAATATTTAGATTATTAGTTTGCGGATAACCAAAGATAGATCTCACATTTTCAGCCCAACTTAAACCGGTTTTCATCATATTTCCTCCTTGGCAAAAACCCTGTAATATTAATCATCTCAATGAACAAATCACAACTGCTCACATTTATTGAGTGTGTACTATGTACCAGGTACTGTTCTAGACACTTTGCAATTATTAACTCAACTGATTCTCAAAACAGGTCTATGAGGAAGATGCTATAATTACCTATCTCCGTTACCCAGATAAGGAATGTGTGGCACACCGTAAGATTCCATAACCTGAACAAGGTCACACAGCTAGCAAATGGCAGAGATGTAATAGGATCCAAGGCAGTCTGGCTCCAGAATTGAGCTCTTACCCACTAGGCCGAAATTAAGCTCAAGCTGATATCCACCATCAGTACCCTAGCACACTCAGAATGAGTGATCCTCTATGTAAATACTGTATACACACGCGTGCGCACGTGGTACAGAACTGTTACTCCATTAAGTAATGCTGCATTGAAGTGGAGTCCTCTTCTAGAACCATTTGCTTAGTTTCTTGTGACCTTGATTATATTTAACTTGATGGAACTTTTATTTGTATGATAGTATGTCATCAGGGAACCCAGTACCTCCATGTGAAGGACATCTTCATGATATTCAATAGTGCAATATTTTTATTAGCTGGGAGAGTTCTGGTTATCTTAATACTCATCATTCAAGCCCCCATAATTGAGAAGGCGAAAGTCATCATAACAACAACAAAAATCACATCAACCACTTATAAAAATCCATCTCTACCCACTAGTCTATCTCTAGCCATAGAATTGTAGGTCTCCAGAAGATTCTACACTGCATATACAAAAACAGACTTCAACGTGAGATGGTAACTCTCACCACAGATGCAGAATTTCAGGAAGTCGATGAAAGTGATAAAGACTGCTTCAATCACAAGCAAAATCACTAACCAATGAGTAGCTGGTGCATTTAGACCAAATAACAACCAGGAGGGAAAAGGCAGGGACGAGACAGGATACGTGCTGAAGTGAAGGGAAGGACACCATGGCATTCTGCATCCAGCTCCATCAGAAAAACTGGTCTATATTAAAAAAAAAAACAAACCCAAAAACCAAAAAACCCCACAAAACACAAAACCACACACAGAAACTATCAACACTTGATTCTTTGCTCATTCTCAGAATTCCAGAGTTGCAAATTATAGCTTAAATGTTGTTAAATGTAAAATATCCCTAATTTTTGGTTTCACTTATCCCGATAAAGTTCAATCGAAGCTCTTTATCTCTGCCTCCTGTGAAATTCGGGTCCCTGTTTTAAGTGAATTCACTTCAGTGAGTGGCCTTTCCAGGCATGAATTAGCCCCTAACGAGGAGGATTTTCTGTACACGATCTGCATTTTAGCAGGAACTCCACTTCAGACTTGAAGTAAAACTAGCCTCTCTTTCCACAGAGCGGTCTTATGAGGGAAGAGTTTTGAGTCTGAAAAACTGGTTTCAAATCCGGGTTTAACTGCACAACAGCTGCAGTGAGTCTGGGAGAAATCCCTTAACCTGTCTCAGAAGAGTTTCATACCTGGAGAGTGGAATATTCCCTACCTCGAAGTGCGGTGAGGAGGAAAGGAGATTACACATGTGAGGGCAAATTTTATTTTTTATTTTTGAGAAAGAGAGAGACTGTGTGCATGTGAGAGGAGGGACAGAGAGAGAATCTTAAACAGGCTCCACACCCAGTGCAGAACCTGACGTGGGGCTCAGTCTCAGGACCCTGAGATCACAACCTGAGCCAAAATCAAGAGTCGGCTGCTTAACCCACTGGGATGTGAGGGCAATTTTTAACCTGTAAATGACTAACCAAATGTTGGCCACTCTTCTACTCATCCTTCCTTTCCAGGAGTTGACAGGTGATTTCACCGAGCATTCATCATTCATAGGTTACATATTGATTGCCTCTTGAGAGCACCTGTTAGACGCTGTGGGAAGTAGCTAAAAGCTCAAAACAAGATAACTGCTTTGAAAAATCTGCTTGAGTTATGAATTTTCAAAGATGGTTAAGAGAAGACATGGGGCGGGGGAATCAGCACACAGGGCAAATAAGTAACATGACAGAGGTGTAAAAATGAGAAACAATGGGAAAATCCTCAGAATTTGATTCCAACTAGCATAATCAGGGTAGGCTTCTGGGAAGAAGGTGCAAGAAAGACATATAAGGCCGGGTGATTGTAGGTTTAAAAGATGTTACATCCACCTCACTACTCCTTTTGTGTCCCGGGGAAAGGAACCCCCCCCACCCGCCCCGCAAACACACCTGCTGGGGACAAAGCAATACGGGGTGTGTGAAGGCCTTCAGTTCATTATCAGCTCTTGGGCCACCTGCCAGGTCTAGCATGCAGTTCAAAATAGTGTAGCAGCATCACTCTTCTGCTGATAATGCCAACTCACACCATTAGTATACAACTCCACTGAAGGCACTGACAGAAAATTTTAGCTCCAGGTCATGCGTTTATGAAGAGATAATCAAAGACACATTTTTGTGAAAAGCAGGAATCCTATTCAAAGCGGTGCATCTTTGGCCAATTGTCCGCTGCTTCCCTGCATTAAATCTCCAGGGTGAAAAAATATGAAACAATATATTTCTATTTTTGCCCATCAGAATCACTAAACGCTGATATGAAGAGAACTGCTCAGATTGTAAACATGGAAGGAATAACTCTGCCGGGGAACAGCAAACTCAAGTAGCACACGTCACATCTAGTGTTCTTGTAGACTCTCCTCGTCAGTATTCAAGCAGCAGAGACAGAACCAACGACCACAGATAAAGTGCACCACACTATTTAAATTTGCCTGGTGTTCTGGTATTCTAGTTTTCTGTCCTACACAAACCTAGATGCTTCTTTTCAGATTCGACATACAGCCGTGGTACTAACCTGTGGCAGAGACCGTAGCCACTGAGCCCCTTCCTGCTCGATAATCACAAGGATTACAGACACACACAGAAGACAGCTGGTAGATTTTGTACTCACAGTCTAAAAACTCCGGCAAGCAACATGATGTGACCGGCTAGGACTAAAGAAATCTTGAGACATTCTAAAAGACATTCTGGCTTTTTCCAAACTATTCAAATAATTACTCTTAGAACGAATCTTATCAACCACAGGGCACTCAGCTGAACATGACAGCAGAGATGAGAAAGGGGAAAAGTTCCTGAAACACCAGAGCAAAAGCATTTTCAGTGAATTGAGAGGCTTTTGGGATGAACACTAAATAAAAACAGACTTTACGTTCATTCGACATGTAAGCGTGGGTACAGTTACAGAAACGCAGGGGAGAAGGAAACGTTTAGAGGAAGATGTGGTCCAATACATGTCTCTCTTTAAGCCATCAAGGGGAAAATAGATTTCCACTCACTTGAAAACTGTCTGGCTGGAGACTACCCAATTTCCCCCAGTAACTCATTAAACTGTTACATCACCTTGACAGTCAATTCCTACGAAGTTAAATGCAAATCAAAACATTTTTAATTGAATCATGCAATCCATGACTAAGGGAGCTCAGTGTTTATGAGGAACTCACGGTGAAGTAATTCATTACTGGGCTGGAGGAACTACCTTACCCCAGAGAGAGTGAACTCCAATTTCAACATAGCAAGTCTCGAAGCAGAGGGCACCTGTAATGAAAATATGCTGCCTTGCTACTCACCTACCTCAAATTACACTATGGATCGGGCTCTTTCACACAGAATTCAGAAGTGGGCAAGAAGCAATACAGAGGAGAGGGACAGGGATTCAACTCAATGTGAAGAAAACCGGACTCCTTCCTCCGTTACCCTTTATATACAAAATTTTTTTTAAAAAAGTACGTCTTCAACAAAGTAAGATCTCATGAAGACTCCAAGAGAAAAACATTCCCCTTACCCATCCTGGAATGCAAAGGTCACTCGTGGCCCAATGGTTACACACTGTGTATTTTGATAATGCACAGAAGAAAATGAAACGTCTTTAATAATATAGCTCCAGGGTGAAAGGGGAAGTGGAACGCCCAAGTGGTTTATATTATTATCCTTAACAAGAAGGGACAGTCCACTAGGCCACTGCTTCATAGGGCCTATTTACAGTCAAGGTGGTTATATTTAGAAAAACCTTCCAGTCCATGAGAATGGGGAGATGAATATCAAACTACTCCCCTTCCAGGCCTCCAAAAAATTCTATTAGCCTCAGGAAAGCCTGAGCCATTGGGGGTTTGCTTCAGCTAAGATCCATAGCAGAACCTGAACCAGAAATATTACTCCATATTATGCACTTAAAAAAAAAAATCCTGCTGCAAATTGCATTCAGGGCAACACTTTAAATTACTCCATATTTGAGATCAGAGTTGATACATATTAATGTCAAAGAGCCCTATAGCCCCAACCCCAGTGTTTATCACTACCTGCAAAATTAAATTAAACATACCACATTAAGCAACCAACCAAATTCTATCTCCATTAAACCCAAGCCAAGAGTGAGGCCTTGACAATAGGATTGAAGAGATTAGGGCTTAATTTAAACAGAGTGACTGCAATAAAACAATGCCAGTGTAAGACTTTACAGGAGCAAGCACTTAAAAGCACCTCAAGACAAATATTTACATAAACTATACAACATCATAATCTACTAAAGATAAAAGATTCAGGAGCCCATTAAGTCACAATTTAGAATACAAATATTACAGAAAGGAAGAAAAGGAGACAGCACTGTTACCCAGTCCTATAAATGAATGCACAATGAGGATTCTTCTGAAGGCAAGAGACAAGATCAATAAGGGCTGAAAATGTAAATGTATTAACGAAAAGCAAAATGGGTCTCTCATTCTGCTATGGTCTGTTACTGACATCATATTCTGCTTCCCAGACAGACACCTTTGAAGCTTTCATACTTAGAATTCCCTTCCCCTTTTATTCCATCCTTAGAATGTCACACTCACACACCTTCGCTTTTCTCCGGTTCCTAAATAATTCCCAGCCATTCACCTCTTCCCTTGAAGACTGTCCCCCCGTTTCGATCCCCTGCCCTACTTTCTCACAAGTGTCCAATCCCTTGAAAAGACTGAGGCACTCAAGTAAATTTATACAGCATTTCCACCCCTTCCCCAATCCCAGCATCATGTAGGCAAAAATATTTGTTGGGGACTTGCTCTGATGCTCACCCCCGCCCCGTGCCTTTAGGAAGCACATCAGAAACAGACTATTCCTTTTGAATTTTCAAAACTCGGGCTATTTGTAATAATTACTACAAATTACAATCATCAGAGATTTCCAGTTTCCAAAAATCTCCCAGTTAATGAAAGCTATGTTTTCAGGTTCATAAAGCCAATACCCCATCTGGTCTTTTAAAGTAGGAAATTAACTGAATCCTCAAGAGAATTAAGAAATCTTTGACCATGAACCTGAAAATGAGCCCCTGAGATTCAATAATCTGATTAGTTAAACTGGGTGAACACATTGACAGAATGGACCTTAAGTGGGAAGATCCAGAGCTGGGAACAGATGCTAGAATCAGGAAGTGGCTTCTATCCAAACCCAAAGTCAGTCGGTTGGCTCTTCTATAGAGATTAGTCAAGGGAACACAGTTTTGTCCTTAGCCACTTTCATCTCGAATGTGCCCAGGCCCCAGATGAAGCTTATCTGCATAATGAGTTGTTTTCTTGACCAGTGAATTCAGTTTGAGACCTCTGATGTCTTGGTCCAGGAACTCTCCCAGTGTCCAGTGTAACCTTGAGACACTGTTGAGATATTCCTCAACCAGATGTGTAGATCAGAATTACCGGAACTTAAAAAAAACAAAAAAAACAAAAAAACATGCACGTGCCAAAGGTCCCATACATCTACTGACTTAGATTCTTAGGGAGAAGCCCCAAAGGAGGTATACTTTATAAGATCCTTAGCTCTTTAAGCTCCCCGGTACCTACCACTGGTTAAGCACCACTGACTTAGAATGTGGACAGTGGGTGTAATACAACAAGGAAAGACACAGGCACGCGAGATCATCACATAAATAAGGAGATGAGCCAGAGCAGAGAACTCAGAGGGTTGAGACCATCCTCTGCTCCTCTGCTGGTGGAAGGCTGTCAGCCAGGCTCTGGCCCCATGGGCAAAGGAAGCATCCAACAGACCTGGCACTCCTTTGGAATATTCAACAGGTTGCTCCAGGGGGTATGGACTTTGCAAGTTGCCATTATACTACTAGAGCTGGCATCCTGGGGTGTCACAGGTGTATTGATAATTGACTCAGTCTGTTTTGTTTACAATTTCCTGCCCAACGAATTGCGTGTTTCTGCAGATGTCTGACAAATTCAGGACATTTAATTCCTCAGCTGCCACTGTCCTGCTGTTTCCACCCTCCTCATCCACTGGTAATGATGGTGTCCAAAGACACATTCACCAGCATTAGGAAAGGTCATTAAAAAGCTCTTACAACCATCTGTACCCAGATGGACAGGTCTCCAAGCCAAAACAGGAGAGGTTCCCCCTCAAAGGGGGCCCAGAGGACCCGACTCCAAACAGAGCCACAGTTGGTTTTTTAATTATTGTTTGTGGGTCCTGAATTACTTACATTTGAGCTGTAAATCTTAATGACCCATGCCGTGTTCTTCTTGGCTTACCGATGATGAGCAAAGCAAAAGCAGTTTCATTTACCTGATTCAATGTTGCTGTAGGATGGGGGCCAAAGAAAAGTGCATCTTCCTAAATTGTCCTACACAGGTTCTTGGAACACATCATTCTTGCCTTGGATCCTTGTCTAGGTCACTTGCCATACACTTAGCAGTTAATTCCCTACTGCTTTCACATTCTTTATCATGCATGGCACATTTTCTATGCAAAGGACTCGTCTGTGCAGAAAATTTTTAAAAGATTCCTCATTCCCTGAACTTTGCACTGTGCACAGAAAAATCTGAGTTCATTGAATCACACTGCAGCGATTTTTTTTTTTAAACAGTGTGCCTATAAGGTGTTACAGGTACTTAACATGGTGGCATGAGCTTCCAGGGCAAAGGGCTCGAAGACCTTAACGCACCGTGGAAAAGTTTGGCAAGATCTTTGCAACAAAACCCCAAAACCTCGAAAAAGCCAAATGGCTTTGCCAAACCAATCCTGGCTGGAGAAATCCAATCAATCCACGGTCTCGGCTAACCTTAAGCAAAAGAGAATGAGGGGAGAAAGGATTCTTTTGCTCATAACTGCTTGAGCAAACTGGAGCTCTCGGTCCTTGGGACTGACCTTGAAATCACTGGGAAAAGCAGAGCAGGGATTCAGGCCCTCCAACCTTGGAGAGGAGCCCTGTAGCCACACCTTCTCCTATCGCGGGCAGAGCTTCACTACACTGTGCCTGCCTGCCCTTCACAACTCGAAGCAGACGTGCTCACCAGCGGTGCCAAACTGTTAGACTCATCAAGTTTATGAACACTGCATACAAAATGCAAACATTTTCTTTCATTTGGGCAAACATTGGCACAGGAAACTTTCTTTCCAATGTTAACAGCAGGGAGCTTAAATAAAAGTTCAGTTTCTAGAAGGGTGGGGGAGAGAAAAAGCTAATTCTAAAAATATGTCATCAGCAGCATGCCATTGCCAGAGAAAATCGTACATGTTTCCCTCAAGCATGGTTCACTCAAATGAACTTGACAGCTTCCGAGATCACTTAAAAGAAAGAAAATGTGTTGCACGAGGCCTGCCAGATACAAAAGGGATCATGTCTCAACAGATAAGACTCGATAGATCCCCATCTTAAATATTTCTGTGCAATGATTAGGGCAACTCAAACTTAGTGCTTTGTCACACAACCCCACACGGGCTTCTGCCCTGAGCGTATTCTTTGGCCCGTTCCTGGGAATCCTTACTGGGATCTGGCAATTCACTTTAAAATCTTGCTGCTGTTATTAGTTCCCTGGAAAATAAATTAAAGGACATCTGGGCATACAAGTAAGATTACACAGCTCTACTTAAACAGCATTTCCCCTTGCCCTCAGGTGTGTCCAGGCAAGGTAAACAATGTTAACTGGTCACAGATTGTAGGTGCTGGTGTCATCTCTCAAATCCACCAAATGCCAGAGAAGGCTGCTCTCGGGCAGACTATTTCCTAAAAGGGGACCATTCGGGATACTTTTCCATTCAAACGTAACACTCAAGTTACTGAAAATACTATAAAAATAAGGTGTGAATATGCTCTCTTGACCGGAAGCTGCAGCTCTCAAACACCTGATTAAAAGGAAAAGCAGGCAGGCATTACAACTCCCCAGAAAGCCACAAAAATAAAAGCTTCCATCTTCAAGAAGATGATCTCCAGTTACAATACTATACCGGTTTGAAGAAATGCCCAGTGCGGCAGTGAGTGGCAACATACCAGTCAGAAAGCTTTCCCATCTCAACAGGGACGACATGGCAGCTGAGCAACTGAGTCAGGTATAGGAGCTGAGCACATCTATTGGTTTTCTCACCCTCTTAACCATAACCCAGATTTCTGGAACCTGGTTCAAACTGAATAGACCCTTTTAGAAGTGCAACTCCTCAGAACAGCACTGATCATTCTCTTTGCCCTTCCAAGAGGCGAGAGCAAAACTATAGGCTGATCTTTAATATTAAATATTTAATGTGTTTTTAACACAGTCTTTAGATTTGATTCCAGACTTAATGCATCTGTCAGGAAACTGATGGCCATGGTTTTATTGCAACTATACATTTTTCTGACATTCAGGAACAGATTTTCGAAGATCGTGTACCCCAGAAAATTCCAGGCAAAGTTCAGTTTAACCGTTTTTCAGACACATGCTTGGCAACACATTTTCTTCTACAGCAAAAACATGAAAACGGGTTTCTAAACACACTAAAACACAAACCCAGGAGAGGCTACAAGCATTTCCCCCCCATATTTGTGCACTTCTAAAACAACAATCAAAAGCAAAGCCCAGTGACAACTGGGCAAACTTAAATACATTTTGATTTATGTAGCCATCTACCTCCAGCATTCAGGGGAGCCCCAAAGGAGCGCAACTGGAACATTAGTCTGATGCTGCGAATCCTACGTTTCCATTAAATGGTGAGATTACAGAAATGTATAAATGATAGGACCGGATTTAGAAACTTCCACATCCCCCCCACCCCAACACACACACCCAAGAAAGAAAACCACAATTGCGTGTTTTTGCGCTCATCTTTACGGGACTGTACTTACACCTGGATACGTTTAGACTACGTATCCAGGTATATATTCTCAGAACAAAACTCAGAACTTTATTTTCCTGTTGCTATGCAACAAAGGGGGGTACGGGGAGGGAGGGCATGCAATTGAGATTAATATGTTATGAACATTTCCAAGAGGGACGATGATTTTTAAAATACCCAGCAATCCACCTTTTTTTTTTAATTAGAAAGACACTCTTTATCCTTGCATCACAGTTCTTATTCCATCAAGAGTGTGACGGCAAGCTCACTTTGAACACTATTAACTAATATTGATTTAAGTGAAGGGGAACTCTTGAAATTTTGAGTCATCTGAAATGCAGAACACATACATATTTTACCAAAAGGTTTACTATGCATATTAAACTTTTATGCATTTTATTCCTCCAAGCGTGAAAAGAAACAAGTTGAAGTAATAGAGGTTGCCAGGTGTTGGTGGCACCCATTTCACTGTAATGACAGCCATGACTTAAGGTTTTTGTCTCGCTCCACTCTTCATATGAATTGCAAAACCTTCAGGTTGCCACAGCAACTCTATATACTGACAGGTAAGCTTCAGGAAGCACCCTGGTCATCGGTCCCATCTTGTCTGCTTTGCATCTGAACACGCCAAACTCCGCGGCAAGGGAGCACGGAGGGATGGCTCTCCTTACAGAGTCACTCTAGCGCACTGTCCGGTCGCAGTGATTAATCATTCCTGCTTCTTGAGCTGACATATCGAGGTAGGGAAACGACATCCTAAATGAGCAGAGCTGATTACCTGGGAAAGCAATTCTTCAAGATAGCACAGCTAACTAATAGCTCCATCTGCTACACATAAACACATTCCAAAGCCCCAGAAGTAATGTCAGAATACAACTAACGGAGTTGGGTCCTGGATGCCAGGTTTCTGTATGTCATCGCAGGTGTTTGATGAGCGCCGAAAGTACTTGAACTTTTCTTCATCTCGGGGATAACTGGTGCTGTTTCACGTTAGGATCAGAGGCCACCCAGAAGGGGATATTTCAGCAGGTATTCTCAGTTTGATTTTTTTTTTTTATGTATGTGAAATAAAACTTCACTATGAAGCTACCTGAAGTATACACAAAGAGGTGGGAGGGGAGGCCAGTAGTAAAACCCACCATTTTTTTTTTAAAGATTTTATTTATTTATTTATTTTAGGGAGAGAGAGCAAGTAAGAGAGCATGAGTGGGGTGGAAGGGCAGAGGAAGAGGGAGAAGCCGACTCCTCGCTGAGGGGCTCGATCCCAGAACCCCGGGATCATGATCTGAGCTGCAGGCAGACACCTAACCGACTGAGTCACCCAGGCGCCTCAAAACCCACTTTTCTAAAACACAAACAAACAACAAAACACTAATGAGGCTTTTCTAGTCCCAAATCATTTAACAGTATGTAGTACAAAAGATCTGCAGCTTGTTTTAAAGTGATTAAATAAATATAGAACCTTTAAGAATCGTGACAGTGCATCCCAGTCCTGTAAATTAAACGTAAGGCTGTGGTTAGGATTCATCGATAAGCTTCGCAGACAGTTAAATACAATTTGGCTACGAGAAGCAGAGCTGTACCAAGCTATTATAAACAAAGCTATAAATGGCTCTCTGGACTTTTTTTTCAGAAATCTAAATAACCAGCTGCTTAATTCACCCTACAGATTGTTTGCTCTTTTATTATTAATAAATCTTTGATAATAGAAATCAACTTCTAACATCTCAATGTGGGGGGTTTAAAGACACTCCAAGATTCTATTTTCCTGACCAAAGTACTGGCATTTTACAGGAGCTGCATTTAACACTGTTTCTGTATCAAATGGGAACAGGCTCCAGTTCTTTCCACATTAACTGTGATTTTAATAACATGCCAAGCAAAACAGGCTAGCGTAATAAGTTTCATTGCACCCACTTCAACAACAGATAAGCACCTCATTTTCATACAGTTTCCACTTGTTGCTAGGTAACCACACCATAACGAGACATCTCTCGGCATTATGCGGAATGCATCCTCTTCACCCAAATTTGATGTGCTCTGGGCATTAAATACTGTTATTTTAACCATACCTATCACTCACACAGTTTAAGCTGTGGTTTAGATTGCAACATAGGTTTGGGGGCTTGTTGCTTCTAAGGGGATTTTGACGTGCAGCTTCTAAAAGATAGACTACAATAATCTGTTCCTCTCTTCCCCAAAGCAATCCCACCGCCCTGCCCAGTGAATAGGATAGCCTGACACTTCAGAGAGAGTAAGCAAGGCCTCTCGAAAGATGTCCACACGATGTCCTCTTAACAGTAGACAATGTCAATTAAAAACTTCCTTACTGCTTTACGCGACCATGAAGGGAACTTTGTAAGCAGGGGTCTGCGTGGACCTGGGCTTCACCTGCAGGCTTCAAACAGAAACCTTTAACTAGGCGCATCGAGGCCAAAGCGGGAACCCCATCTGTCAGCCAAACAAACCAGCTTTCTGCTGGAGAAAGGCGAAGCTCTGCGGGAACAGATGCAGCCCGACCTGAGATACTGAAGGACTCAGGCAACAAGGAGGCAGGAGGGCCACCTGCAGGAAAGGCAACAGACACTGACATTTTAAAAAGAAAATAAATCTTAGCGAGCAGCACACGCCATCTTCCAACCATGAATTTTCCTTGGAGCTTCGGGACTATTTTATCCTACGTGATTAGTGGGTGCTAGAAAAATGTTCTATCACCTCAACTTGTCAAGGGGCCCGAATGGTCACAGTCACATCAGATATAAAATTGAGGGAAGCTACAGGCATTCTGCTTTTCTTCACTTTGTTGTGTTCACAGATAGTGTGTATGTGTGTGTGTGCGCGCGCGCGCGCGTGTGTGTGTGTGTGTGTGTGTGTGTGTGTGTGAGTCTTAACAAATCAAACCCTGCATTGAGCAAGTCTATCGGCACCCTTTTCCCAACAGCATTTACTCACTTCATGTCCATCACATTTTGGTGATTCTCGCAATATTTCAAATTCTTCATGGTTACTAGTATTTGTTATAGTGATCTGAGATCAGTGACTAGGACTTGCTGAAAGCTCAGCTGATGGCTACCATTTCTCAGCTCTGGAGAATTAAGTATGCATATTTCTCAGCCCATGCTGTTGCACGCTTACAAGCCTAAAGTATGGTGCAGACACAACTTACGTGCACTGGGAAACCGAAACAATTCACGTGACTTGCTTTATTGTGGCGGTCTAGGACCTCTGCTATCTCCGCGGTGTGCTTGTCATCACAATGAGGAGTGGCACCAAGACACAGGCCCCCATCCCGACCTTCAGTTGCCTCTGGAACCAGACCCTTGTTTCCTATAGTTTCAACGTCTGCCGAAGGATGGCTGCCCACTGTCTTCCGAGGCGGTGGGAGGTGGGACTCCAGGCAGCTTCATTCTCCACCGTGAGTCTTGGCTTGCTAAGCAATCCTTTTCCTTCTTATTTTTACCCCGTGTTCTGAGAAGCAGGAGTTCAAAGAGTCTTGCCTCCAGGTCCTCCCTCGGAATACCCGGCCAGGACTCATCCGGCAGGACCCTCACCCCTTTACGCTGGGGAGGACCAGGTCCTGGCAGGTTCTACTGCACCAGGCTTAGTTTCACCCAGGATATGCCTTCCCTCAACTTCCCTGTTTTCCTTTTGCTCCCCTTGGTATCTCCACAGTTTGCATGGCTTGGTCTGTTTTAGTTCTTTTTAAAATCTGGATCATTTTAGTTATCCTGAATGGCAGGGCTAGGTCACTTCTGTTCACAGAGACAGACTAAGAGGAAACAGGAAGAGAAATCTGATGCATAAGCCACGACCCAGGAAAACACTGCTGTCTCCCAAGACCTCTATCTTAATGAACTTCACTTAATCTGTTCTAGAACTCAACGAAAGCTATGGATAGCAAGGTCATGTGGGAACCTAGGAGGCGATAAGGATACCATCTTTTATTTCTGTTCCACATGAGAACATCACTTGGTCCACTCTAGTCACTTAAAAAATAAAAAAGTCACTTAGTGACCGGAAGTTTAAAATGACAGGTAGCCAGATGTGAGAGGTAGCAGTTAGAATGTAAAGCATGCCTACCCGATGGTCCCTCAATGCCATTTCTTGGTGTATACCCTAAAGGAACTCTAGCAAAAGTGTACATGGAGATGTAGAAAAATCTCCACTGAAGCATGATTTACAGGAAAAAAAAAAATCTGTAAATAGCCCCAATGTCTCTCAAGAGGGGAATGGCCACACAGAGGTCTATGTGGGCTACAGAGTACAAGATAGCACATAAATGGCACACGGCAAAGCTGTGCATAACATAACACGGCCAGGTTTCTAGAACACTGCTCATCCAAGAAAGCAAGCTACAAAGTGATGCGTACAGTAGGGTAGTACATCTACTAACCCACTGAATTTCTATCGATTTTATGTTTGCACCGACAACTAGATAGGCAGGTAGACTGAAGAGTACACAAGAAAACAGAAGTTAGTTAAGATGGATGGGAGCCATTGGTGATCATTTCAGCCTCATCTAAAACATTTTTTTAGAGGGACATGCATTTGTGTATTACTTGATTAATTCGAAATTAAACAAAACAGTATATTTACAACAAACTGGAAGATAATGAAAGGGGAGAATGTCAAGAACTAAAGGAAATACGTTTGAGTTGTCGAAGTTCTATCAACGGACGAGTAGATGTACTTGATCTACTTCCTCAGAAGCAGTTAATTTTGAAATGCATTCCAAGACAAGGGTGCAAATACTTAGGGAAAAAACGGTTCTCAGTGAATGGTGACTTCACATAAATTTAAGATACCTAGATATTTAAAAACTATAATTTCAGATAAATATCTAGATATTTATGGGTTCCTTTCGAAAAGAGCCAACTTTACCAATATAACTATCCTACTGCCACATGGCAATACCTCCATTAAATGGAAGAAATAATTCTTATAACGCCTTCAGGATAATTGGCCATGGGAGAAAATATATAAATGGGACTCATTTCTATAACAGTGAATCCATTAAGAATGGCAAGAGTCCTTGCATCTGGTGAATTTTTTTTTAATAGTTTGGAATTGTGCCTAGAAGTCATCAGATTTGTTGCTAGTGAACCCCCATCTGTCATAGCTTGAATCTGAACTATATATAGCTCTTATTCCCCAAATCAATATGCTGTGTGTTCATGTAATCTAGTATCCAGTCTAGAAGCTTTGCAATTGTCTATACGCTCCTAAATTCTTATTTTCACTATTTCTTTCTTCGTTATAATTCTTAATATACAACTGACAGAAGGTAGAGACGTCATTGTAAAGACTCCACTCACCAGAGCTTGGCTGTGGAAGAAGAACGAACAGCTCGTGTTGTGTGTGGGAGCCCGACTGGAGACCCGGAAACATAAGATTATTAAACATTATCCCACATTACAATTAAGAGGTTATCGCCTCAAAGGATTTCACAGGAACAGGTCTTGGACAAGATAGTTTAAGCGATAGCTCATCGGTGAGGTCAGGTACCCAGCAAACCCAATTCTCCGGAGTGTCCGAGAACCCACAGGGGAACATCTAAGTCACGGAAATGTCACAGGCCCACTTAAGTCCCACTTAACCATGACATTTAACTATTAAATGGAGGACAATGGGCCACCACCATTTACTCTACTAACATACTTTTCATACATTTCTAATCTTAGTTATCTTGTTTTCCAGCCTACAACAGAATCAAAACAGATTTTTATGAAAAAGGAAAAAATGGTGAGAGCACAAGGAGACAGGAAAAACTATTTTTAAAAAATTGAGAACTCAGAAAGCATAGCAATCTCTTCAAGTACAGAATAGACCGAACCACCAACCCATGTTAATGGTCTCTAAGCAAAATATATTAGTATTCTAAAAGATCCCAAGTCATTTATTTACACAAAACGGAAATTCAATATACTAGGTTTTTAAAAGGCAGAGGCTCATGTATTATGTTTTGGAACAATTTTCATCAAATGGAATGCACTAAGTTTGCTCAGCTCTACTGACTAACAGTGCCATGAGATTACAAAAAAAAAAGTGATGGGGAGGGGGTTACACCTGGGTGGCTCAGTCAGTTAAACATCTGCCTTCCGCTCAGGTCATGATCCCAGGTTCCTGGGATGAAGCCCCATGTCCCACTCCCTGCTCAGCAGGGAATCTGCTTCTCCCACTCCCTCTGCCGCCCATCTCCATCACGCTCATGCTCTCTCTCTTTCAAATAAATAAAATCTTTTTTTTTAAGTGATTTTTGATGGTACTAACAGTGTCCAAAATAAGAATGTCCATGAGTGCAAGGATTTGGTATGGCTTGTTGCCTCCTCAATCCCCAATGCCTACCCAAAGTGCCTGGCACTCTCTATTTCCTAAGGGGATGAATGTATGAATGAGGTGAGGGAGATGTTGGAGAAATTTATGAATCAGCAGGTTGGGGAAAAAAAATGGACTCATAATTTCTCCAAACTCTTACAAGCCTTTAGTTTGAAGCGAAGTCAAAACAAAACAAAACAGAACGAAATGCACTCATACTTCTTAGGGTCACCTTTATAACTTAAAAGGAACACTGTTTGATCTCTCTGATATGAGGAACTTGAGGGGCAGGGTGGGGGGTTGTGG
>LNAC01000069.1:4872896-4906735 GCA_002007465.1 Ailurus styani
AAAAAAAAAAAAAAAAAAAAAAGGAACACTGTTAGGGAAATGTCATTACGAAGAAGGTAATATAAAACAAATGTAGAAAGAGAGGAAATAAGCTGAGGTCTTTAACTGCACAGTCATAAGCCTCCAAGCTCCCACACCTTCTCTCTTCACGTCATCACTCCCCTCCCGCGGACGTCATCACCTCCTCCCACTGACGTCATCACCCCCTCCCGCGGATGTCATCACTCCCCTCCCGCTGACGGGCGGAGGCACACCGCACCTGCACACCTGTCCTATAGAGATCTCCTAAGTTGGGTGTTCAGAGACCCTGACAGTCTTTGTTTACTTAAGATTCACCTCAAAACTTCATTTACTTTGAAAGGCTTTCTTCTTACAACGTGGTTCAAAAATAAATTCCTTAAGCTGTCAACCTCAAAGCAAGGGAGTCCGGCCTTCCCCTGAGAACCGCCTACCTGATTTATAGTGCTGTCCCTTGCTTTCAGAGTCATGCTAAGTAGGAAACAAAGGGGTTATCAAATTTCAGTAATTAATATGAGTAAACATGAGTTAAGCTAACAAAAGCAATTACTTGGAATTTTAGTACTATTATCTCAACATTTCATGTTTTGCCTATTTCTATGGAAAGCAGAGATTAAAATGAATGCCTCGGGACCGGAGATTTGGTCATTTCATTCAGAAGTTACCATCCACCTGTGTAGCCCAGTTGACAGCTAATTTAATACTCTCTTCTAGATAAAATAAATTACTCCGACTTCAGTTTATGAAGAATAAAAGACTCCCTAGTATTTTAACTCATTTTTGATACAAGAAAAATCATTTGAGTTTTCTGAATTAAAACTGGTTGGGAAGGTGGGAGGCAGCAAATGTTTGTTTCTGATGGTATCTTTACAATTTGCTGATGTGGCTGGAAATAGTTCGATCTATATTATCTTCTGGCTTGGGTCTGCCTCTTTGCGCTGCCATTAGGAGTCATAACTGAGTATTTCCACCACCTTCATTATATGGAAAGGAAAAGGAGGGGTAAAAACTATAATTTCCTTTCTCAAAGATACAAAAAAATACCCGAAAATTGGGAAAATGGATTGACAACTATTATATGAAATACGTAAGTTTAATCCTGAAGCAAAATAAGGATTTCATGTTTTTTTAAGGTTTCTTTATTTTAGAGCACACACAAGCATGCAGGAGTCAGGGGAGGGCGAGGGAGGGAACCCCCAAGCAGATCCCCGGCTGAGTGTGGGGCCCAACAGGGGGCTCCATCCCACGACCCATGAGCAGAAACCAAGAGTAGGATGCCCAACCGACTGAGCCACCAAAGCACTCCTCATATTATTTAATCACTACATGGACTTGACTTTATTATCCTTGGCCCATCTTTTGCCCTCACAGCCTACATCCAATCCAACATCAAACCTACAGACGTGACCTTCTGAATACTCCTCAATCACATCCACTTCCCTCCTTGCCCCTTCGCTACCCTAATACAAGCCACCACAGGCTGTTGTCCAGACAGTAGCCTCCTACAGTGTCTGTACCCATTTGCAACCACTCACACCCTTCTGCATTGTAGCCACAGTGATCTTTTCCAGAAAAGAGCTCACTAGCTGTTTAAAACCCCTCGAAGCCTTCCCATACCTCTTTGAGGAAAGCCCCAATCCTTCCCACAGCCTGTAGGGCCCTAAATGGTCCAGCAGCTACCCACCTCTCCACTCTGCCCCAGCTCAGACTCCAGCCATAATAGCCTTCTTTCACTTCCTTCAGTGCACCTGCTTCCCTCTGGAAAGCGCTTCCTACCTTTTATATCCTGGTTAGGTTAACTCCGACCCATCAGCTCAAAGTTTAATCATCATTTCCTTGGTGAAGCCTTCCCTGGCCATCCAGAGGAGAACAGATTCTCTTAGTACAGAATTTCACTGCATCATATGCTTCTCCTCCATGACACTCACACCACGTTATAACTGCACATTTGTGTGGTTGCTTGGTTAATAAATAATTATATGAAATATATTTAATAATTGCTCCTTGCCTACAAGGAGCATGAGAGCAGAGGCCAAGTCTGTGTTTGCTCACTGTTGTCCCCTTCCCCTCCCACACCAGCACCTGGCACATACTAATTAAATTTTTAAAGAATCTTGAATTAATGGAGACATGGATTATAATTATCCATTTGGGATCTGCCTTCCTTAGTGGACTGTGAGGTCAGAGATGCTGCCTTTTTCCCTCTTGGCATCTCAGCAACTAGCCTAGAGCCTAGCACGTGGTAGGCTATCGATCAATAATTGTTTAATGAATGCCTGAGAAGAGCAAACAGAGGTTTTAAAAATATAGACACAGTAGCTCTGCCCACCTCTTGGAATGATCAAGAATTTCAATACTGGTATTGCTCAGTCCTGCAATGTCGTTACAGGAGAAGGGATTCTGCTGCAATGAGTAAGGTGGCCTTGATAAGCTAAGGGTGTTATGCATCCATCTACTTGGAACCGCTCCCTTTAGACGCATGCAACGTACCCGGCTCCCCCATTACCAATGAAAATTTGTCCACACTAATTCTGATTTCAACAGGGGTCTGTCTGTTCAGGAGGAGAAAGAAACTAACTCCTCCGCACTTCTGAGAGCCTGATTTCCGACCTTGGAGTTACAGCGCAGGTCCTCAACTGGTCAAGGCCTAGCTTCCAGGTCAAAACCAGGTAAACAGAAAAGAATAAATAAGTAACTTTCCACATCATGGTTACCAACCACCAACATGTCAAGTTCAAGGTCCCTTTAAAGGGTTTTCTAAGTCCAACGGGGGTCTCCAAATAACACGGCCATCCATCTGTCCGGGTGCTTGGGGGAGACAGAAACACAGACCCCAAACCGTGACAACACCACGAGACTTATCTGTTGACTGCTGTACAGAGGCTTTTCTTCTTTTGCAAAGCCATGGAGATAATATTTCAACAATAACCACACATTTCTCCCTGTGGTATAGACACATACAAAATGCATTAGGAAAAATGCCAATAACTGAAATGCTTTTCTCAGTAGCTCTATTCAAGTGAGTGTCTCACAGGTGCCACCGAAGTGCACAGCTTTCTGAATCTGGTTCCAAAGGGAGCTCAAAGTCAATAAGCCTCCTTAGCTATCATCCAGCAAGACTAAATCACTCCAAGGGCAAACCTTTCTGAGTTAGGTGACCATTTCTTTCGCGGAGTTTTACCGAAAACGGCATGCCATAAACCAATTTAATTCAAGGTAACCCAAGCTGCTGGATGAAAAGGAGCCCAAGAAATGAACAGAAGGAAGAAAACGCAAACGTTTCAAGTTACAGCATCTTCAATCACGCAGAGAAACGAGCACAAATTAACAAACCAAGAAGGTTTCCCAGGACCTCTAAGGTATCGTTCCAAATATAATCCCCAATTCCCATTATTAGAAAAGACCTGTCATTATGTTGGGGTTTTGCCTTTGAAAGGAGGCTAGCCAAGGAAATTCTTAGCCGACGAGAGTTACGCTATGCAAACATGTCGGTTGGTTCAATGATGTTCAGAGGACATTCTAAGATGCTTTTTATGTTGTTCTCTTGCGAGCCGTGGACGGGAGGACAAGGGAATTCTCCACTCAGAAAATACTCAATTATTTTAATAGGATTACATCTTAGATTGACAATGTTTAAAATAGCCCCCTGAATTTATTAGCCTGCCAGCACTTCAAATAAGTAATTTTAATGCTAGGATCTTTTAAGTTTAAGTAAATGACTGGCAGCGAGTCAAAAAATTTCCTCCCACTTTCTAAAACACAACACTCCAGCTATCAAATGGGAGTTCATGAACTCCGTAGTAAGGACCTTCACACTGGGTTCTCCAGGCCTATGATTTGCCACATTTTTAAATACATGAGTTTCTCTGAACTTTTATTTTTTATGACTCCTCTCTGGTTTCCAAAAATCATATTCTGGCTTGACAAGATATCGGTTGATTGCAAGGTTCAATGAACCTCTGACAAAAGTATCCTATTCTTTAGCCTCTAATGCCTTATTATGACTTCCCTCCTCACCCCACCCGGCTCCTTTGGTACAGACAAATCATTCACTGTGTAGAGGACCTCCCACATGCATGGGACCTTGTGGAGCACTCTAAATCAGCCAAATGATTTGCATTTCCCTACTATGCCCAGCAAGGCTCAGAAAGCCTGGCTTGGAATCCAGGTTCCACTATTCACGGCTACCTTCCACAAGTTTTTGAACCCTCCAAGCCAGGTTTTCTCATCTGTGAAATGGAGAGAGTAGTTCTCCCCTGACAGAAATCCGAGGCAGAGGAAGTGAGATTGTCCACAGCACTGAACAGTGCTAGCGCACAGCATGGACTCGGTCACCAGTGCCCCTACCTGGTAAGTGCTGCTTTTCACCCATCTTCCCACTTCGAGCCATCAAATCCCTACCCCAGCCTCAGCTTAAATGGATTGAACTATACTCTTTACAAAAAGACTTTTCCAAAAAGTTGACCTCTGATTAGGTTATGAGTTCTGAGGATTATTATGAATGTTTCACGTTTTCATAGTTGCTACCAAATTCCATGCTAATATGGTAAAACTTCCAGTTAACTAATAACATGGGTTGGGGGCAGACATACAGTCAAGGATCTGGACCCGGGCCTGGCACACTAGGACCCAGGGGCCAAATCGAGCCAGACAGCTAAGAATTGTTTTCCATTTCTAAATGGTTGACAATCAAAAGAGTACTATTTCATGACATATGAAGAGTGTATGAAATTCAGATTTTCAGTTTCCACAGTCAAGGCTTTCTGGAACACAGCCACACTCTATACCTTGTGTATTTCCCATAGCTGTTTTCACGTTACAACAACAGAGTGGAGTTGTCATGGCAGGAATCATACACACCTTAGGCCTGTGGCCATACCATCTGACCCTGTACAGAAAAAGTCTGGAAAAGGTTTCCTAATCTGCCAAAAGCTCAGCATATGATGGTGAACATTCACGAACCCTACAAAACCCTCTGCGAACTACACCGGGTACTACTGGAGGATCGCCGAAAAGATGCTCCAAGTCAGGGCTTAGACTAACCTGTACCTTGGTCACGGGGGCTCTGAACTTGACAAAGGTAGTGCTCTACTGTTCATCTTACTCACCGACCCTCCCCACCGAGTTAGAAAAAAGGTTATAGGTATATACACACTCCTATAGAAATGCTCACTTTGTGTCCATGCATCATAGGATGGAAAGACAGCAAGACACTCCTACATTCTCCACAACCACCCCCCCCCCATTCTGAAATCCTTTATAGCTCTTAATTGGGTAGATTTTGCAGTGGCTTTTTCCAAAAAAAAAGTTTCTGGAAGCATAATTCACCTTCTTGAGCTTTGCTGCCTTGCTCTCAGGTAATAATTGCACTTTTCATACTCAACCTCCACCCATTTGTTGAATTTTGTCTTGGGGTGGAGACCCCCCTGGCTTTCTTATCTTAACGCTCTGGCTCTATGACTTGAGTTTCTTTGTCAAGCACTTGGGACTCTTTGGGACTGAGGCAGTGACAACGACAATGGATGTGATCACATAGCTCTGTCCAATGGGTCCAAGTCTTGAACTTAATTCTTAGTGGACCAGTTAGCTTCTCAGTCCCATGATTTGGCAGTTTATGCTCTTAGTCATCAGAAGAGCCAGCTAAGCAGAGGTGGATAAATGAATACGGATCCATCCTCCTCTGCACCCCAGTGGGAGGAAAGCCAGTGCCTCTCTGTAGGAGGACTTGCTTGTTAAGGTTCTGGAAGGGAGGGGCTCATTTACTAATCACACAATCCCCTTCTGCTGATAAGGCAGAGCATGGAATGCAGGGGCAACAAAGTAATGCATTTTTGCAGGGGTGGGGGAGGGGAGAGCTCCTTCAGTGGCCAATAAATTAAAGAGCTATTATAGAAGGTACCTGAGTCTGATCTGATCTTTGTTCTCTTCACCTACTATCAGCTTCAATGCTCTGAATAGCCCTGGCACGGAAGATATGAAACAACAATGGAATCCAAGTCATTCCTTTCACAAGGGAGAAAAATGTTGGAGAAATGTACTGAGCTGCACCAAGAATTGCATGCACTAATATACAACAAAATCTGACAGAGTGAGAAGTTCTAAGAGAACGTACCTACAGCCTTGGATGGAACGGTTCTTCCCGGCGGGATATTTCTACTCCACAAGATAGCATAACGGTAAGAAGCCCAAGCCCCGCCCCAGAGCTGGAATGGAAATCTCTAGCACATTATCGAACACATAATTCTGAGCTGGTTCAATCTTTTCATGACTTGAGAAGGAAAGTCTTTTCCTGTTTAGGGGGACCTGGGGAAAGAAAGCTAGGCCCAGATAGGCAAGCATGAGGACAAGGCCAAATTCTCTCTGGACTTAAGAAGTTAACACCATTCTAAATTACACTGTGTCAAACCGCATCTGCCAAAATCTGCCAGTTTTTGTCTTCTGACTTACTCTGAATATTTCTACAAAAACAAATCTTGACTGTGGAATGCTTTCCTAATCCAATCCAAAAGCTCACGGATAACCAGCTGTTTGGCAGAAGAAATAGGAATGCACCAATATGACAATAGGCAAGCTCACATCCCTGAAATCCCCTTTCATCAGAAAATGTTTAACTCCCGAATCTTAATCAGACCTAAATGAAAACTTCAAAGCTGGAACACAGAGGAGACTAAACAAACAAACAAAACCCTTCTTGCCAGCTTGCTTTCCTGCAAAAGCATTTTCCTACCACAAATTTTATCTCTTACCATAAAGACAATACCTGCAACCACAAGTTACGTGTAGATACTACCCCCAGCTCATCATCGGGGCGGAGGAAAGGGGAGTGTTTGAGGAAATTTTTCTACTCTCAATCAGAAGAAATGTGTAACAGAAAGGAAAACAAAACCAGGAGGCTCTCCACGAAATACACCGCTCCGAGGCTCCAGGTGAAAAAGAGACAGGGCTGCCTAAGACTGGGGAACGCCTGGCTGCCGAGCAAATGTATTTTAGCATATTAGTTGTCATAGTGAGTCAGAGGGATTGCAGAGCACATTTCTGTTTTGACATCTGGCCCATAACAAAATTACTATTGATCCGTTGTGAGCTTCCAGCAAAACAGTATAACCTAGTCTCAGAACAAAGAATCATCCACTAAGTAACAGGCAATAATCATCCTTTATTTGTGCCTGTGGTCCCAAATCACCTCTTTGCTAGTGTTCTGCTTGGTTCATCTTGGGATGAGCTTCCTATTCCTGAATAAAAGGGTCTAGACTTTTTTTTTTCTCTTTAAGAATTTTACCAGTACAGGATTAATTCTGTCTTTTAGGAGGCTGGTGGCTGCAGCAGTGGGCTGCTGACATCTACCTTGAGTACACACTTCGGTTTGCTGCGGATTCTAGAAACTGACAGGATAAGCATTATTTCCCAACATCTGTTCTACAGCAAGTAGGAAAAAGACGATGAAACAAATCAGACAGTCAGAACTGTTCATGGAGGTTTGGGAGGGGTGAAAGAAAAAAAAAAGAACGAAAAACAAACCATCAGCCTTATGTCTAATATATTTTCACAGCTCTAAAAAAATTATATAGATAAGTACCACTCACAAATGACACCACTTTCATGGAAATGATCATTTAGGATTTTTAGTGGGCTGTATTTTTCAATGATGCTAATAAACTATTAGAGAACGCTAACATAATGTAGTTTGTTCCCAAGAACCAAGCTCCTCTGCTAGCATGGTTAATCTGGATATTGACTATTTGTTGTCCAGACTGGTAAACACCTGCCTCATTCCAAGCCTGGGCCATAGGCACCCCCCAAATACATCACTGCCTTCTTTCTTTTTTTTTTTTTTTAAAGATTTTATTTATTCATTTGACACAGAGAGAGAGATTACAAGTAGGCAGAGAGGCAGGCAGAGAGAGAGGAGAGAGGGGGAAGCAGGCTCCCTGCTGAGCAAGGAGCCCGATGTGGGCCTCGATCCCAGGACCCTGGGATCATAACCTGAGCCGAAGGCAGCGGCTTTAACCCACTGAGCCACCCAGGCGCCACCATCACTGCCTTCTTTTTAGAACAAAGCTATATTAACCAAGAAACTATCTGATGGCTTCTTTTGCCTGCATCAGTCAAAAGAAGACAAACAATATAGATCAAGTGCATCTATGCTCTAGACTGCATTGATTTGTTGCATGTGTGGTTAAATTCTGTCAAGCAGTATTAAAGGTGAAAAATTATCATCAGAGCACCCACTCCGAGAAGCCTGCAGTGAGTCAGTGGGTCTCCTACCTGCCATGCAAAGCAGTTACGAAAAAGACTTTTCAAACCTGTAATCGATGAGCCCTGAGCTCTACTACCAGCGAGGGACTCAGTAAAAATGACTTTATAATGAAAGGCTAACCAGGTGTTCATTACCACTAAAGAGAGAACTGGCCAAAAGGTAAAGGAATGAGGGAAAAAAAAAAATGGGGGGCGGGGCGGGGGAGGTTCATAAGGAAGAAGACCACGTTCCCAAATTTTATAGCTGCCCATCTGGGATGTTTTAGGGATGGTCTTGGATGCAGGAAAGAGGTGGAGCAGATAGCTCCTCTCTCCTAGAAACTGCTTGTTAGTTTCTGCTCTTCCCACCTCTTTGCCTTCTCCATCCCCCCCTGTTGGCCTGCAGATTGCTGATTTGTGTAGATTACTACACTAAAGCACGCACGCACATCTCTATTCACGGTCTCAGAGGATGTGGTCGGACGACAGATTGCAGCTGAAAAAGGACCAATTCTTTAAAGTTTTGCAGAGATGTCCACATGCTGACCTCAGCAATATTAAAGGCATACAATTATTATGCAAAGTCATGAATGTACACTCATTTCAGAGTTATCTATGGGAAATTGTCAGATCAACTTTAGTGACAAAGCACAGCCAAGTGGTGTTTTGAGAGGGGGAATCCATAACACTCCAGGAGCACAGAAGGTCTTTTAATAATATCTGCACTGAGAATATGAACAATTGCTCATTTTTTCTGGTTTATTTTTTCCCATCAAACCACGGGAGTCGGGTTCTGAATTTCTAAAGCAAATCAGACTTTGAATAAATTCTGTTATGCCTTTATTATAGGCTAGTAATTTTTTAAAAATCTGTTCCCTCTATTAACAGCACCACAAATTCAGCAGCACAAATGGCAAAAACTAGAAAACACAGGGAACATTCATCCTGAATTTGCCAGTGCAGGTCCCCTTTCAAATCCTCTACCCCTCTGTATTCAGAAATCACTGAAATGCCCCAGAAATTCACCTATTTTACTGTTCAAACTCTATTTTTAAAATTTCCATCCATACTTGGTCTTGGCAAAATGAATTTGGCATGATCGTTTTTTTTTTCCCCATCACCTTTCGTGCTCTCATTTGGGTTCCAAATATGTAATCACTGTACCAATATGGTGAACAGCAACCATTTCACCTCCTGACAGGGGCTCTCTCTACACTACCGCACAGAATATAGTCTCCATGTTGAAGTGCCTGTCTTCTCACTGGACTCTAAGCTCTTGAGGGCAGGATCCTACCTGTCTCATTAACCGCTGTTTCCCAAAGGTGCCTAGCACATGACAGGTACTCAATAAATACTTACAAAAATCTTGAATGAAAAGTAAATCAAATATAAAGAAATTATATCCTCCACCCAGGAAAATCTTAATGAAATAAATGCAGTAGACTCCTCTACTGCTGCAGAAACATGAACTGCCCCTCTTCACATGCAAATGTCCATGTACTTGACTACAGGCAGAAAGCAAAGTGGAATCTGCAGGGAACACAACCTACTCCAGAATGAAGTTTGGTGGGATCAGGTTCAGTGGGATCAGGAGGTCACAATTTGCATAATGATTCCAGTGACTCTGGTTCTAGAAGTCTCCCCTCAGAGCTTCTGAGAAAACTGTGGACACTAAGTGGCCCTTTGGCTTTCATTCTGCAAGTATAATAACCAAAGTCAGGTTTAGTTCAAGATTTTGTCAGTCACTGCTCTTAGAAATATGGAATAGGAGTAGGTCTTTCTTCTGGAAAAAAAAAGAAAAAGAAAAAGAAAAAGGCTGCGCCTCAAGTGAGTTTAGTCTCCGCTTTCTCAGTTCTAGCCCTGTAGGCACAGAAACCACACACATACATGTTGGCTGAGGGTTTCTCCCGTTGGGTGCGGAGGGTAGGATGTATTGTACCTTCCAGGAAGGATGGAGCGTGCCAATGAAACTAAGGATTTGTGTCCCACTGCCTGGAACATGCCATCTGAATATAAAATGGGTAAAGCTTAGAGATACTGAATATGCCAAAAACAATATTAGACAAAAACAAGGTTAAAAAAACTAAAATGCTATCTGATTTCTACCAAGACATTTAATAATTTTGACTCCTACAAGGAGCTGCAGAAACACTGAAGAAAGAAACAATGAAGCTTGCGGACAGTGGGAGAAGTTTCATCAAGACATTAAAGATCAGATGAGGGATTTTTTATTTTTGGAGAAAATTGTTTGTTTTGTTATTAAATTTGTGGACATGACCAAATTTTATAGAAAGTGAGCAAGATACTGATGCCCATTCATACCAACCACATGGATGCCACAGGCTAAGATTTTCAGAAAGAAGTATGGGCACTGAAATCAATGACAGGTTGCTCTGGGTCACCATGAGCATCCCTCTCGTTATTCTGTACTCCCCAAATTATATAAAAGTACCTCTGGGAACTCTGACAGGCCTGAGAGTTTCTACTGATCTTAAGTTCAATGAGCAACCAGAAGCCGAGCAGCCTAAAAGCTATACGCTTAGAAACCAACACAAGAAATGAGCGTCACCTCTACCCTAAGCTGATAGTAACAGGTTACTGAATGTGTATTTTTCCTAAGTGTTGGCATTGTACTAGGACCCCAAAATTCTATAATCCATTAGGATCTGAACCCCGCCTTCACAGAACTCAGTTGAGCACGGAGCCAGGTGAACAAATAGGAAACTAGAATAATATAATAAAGTGTATGCACAGTACAGGGAGGTGAGAGGCATGTGCCAAGCGGGGAGGCATAGGGAGGGGCACATAATGTGGAGAGATCGTGGAACCTTACCTGGAGATTAAAGGGTTGGGGAAACAATGTCAGGAACATTTGGACAGAGGAACTGACTTCTGAACTGAATGATTCAATGATTAGGATGTCAAGGAAGGGTCAAGGCACAGCACAGGACAAAGGCATAGAGATGTTAAAGCGTTTGATACATAAGGGAACTAAAAACAAGACTGCACAGGGGGCCTGGGTGGCTCAGCAGGTTAAGCGTCTGACTCTTGATTTCAGTTCAGGTCATGATATCAGGGTTGGGAGGTCAAGCCCTGCATCAGGTTCCATTCTCAGCAGGGAGTCTGCTTGAGATTCATTCTCTCTCTCTCTCTCTCTCTCTCCCTCCCTCCCTTCCTCCCTTCCTTTCTCTAACCCTCCCCCTTTTTGCTCTTTCTAAAATAAAATAAATCTTTAAAAAAAAACAACCAAGACTGCACAGTCATGGATGCCACACTAAATGGACAGCGACAAACAAGGATTAGACTCTGGGGTACACGGCGAGAGACCAATGAGTGGACATTACAAAGGATAATATATGAAAACTCATTCTGTTACAGCTACCTAAAAGTGAAAAGGCCTACTTCAAAGCTTTATGCTAAATACAGTCTGTGGTCTTCCAACTCCGAAATTCTGTGACTCACCAATTCCAAATCCCAACACCCACCCCCACAAAGGCCATAAGAAAAGTTCAGTTTTATGCAGGAGAATACACAGAATATCACCACGTCTCCGTCAGTGTGGGTACACTAGCCAAATCCAAGGTTCCTCCTCCCACGGGAAGAGCCAATGCAGCCTTCAGACCAGATACCTACCACAAACAATGATTTAGTACAGGCCAGCAATCACATACATGTGTTTCAGTGAAGCCACTCCTCCTGTAACTAGTAGGGGAAAGCAGGAAGAACATTTCCAAAGTGCTCCCTGCTTTGCTGTCTGCCAATCTAGACTCAGATGTTCATATTCTGAACAAGCAGCCTGTCTAAAAGTAACCTCCTATTACAGCAACTCGGATGAAAGGCCACTGGCTGCTTCCAAAGCAGGAGGCTAAAGCATTAACAAGGCTAAGTGCAGCTGTCTCATCCGGCAACCCTGAGGACAAGATCCATGATCTCACACCTTAGACTTCACAAGGTTCCAAGCCAAAAGAGCCCTTTCATCAGCATGTTTAGAAGCTTACTTGCATATTCTAACGCTAACAGTACCAGATGACAGTTTTATAAGCAGATACGAGAGGGTATCATTTCTCCTCCAAGCATATGCCAAGGCACACATCTGAAAAAGATGTTGCCTGGTTGCTCCTAATACACTCCAGGACCTCTTTCATGGAGAACTAAGTTGAACTATTCTGATGCTAAAGTCAAGCAGATAAAACACGCTCTGGCTCCCAGCCAAAGGCTCCTAGCATTTGCTCATCAGTTGAATGAAGGGGAAAGGATTTGAACACCAAGAGAAAAAAAAATCCATATGTAGAGATGCAACCATTAGGCCTCATCCACTAACCTGCTTCTCCCAAAGCCAAACAATCTGGCCATCAGTGCCACCGCGACTTTCTAGATCATTTATGTATCAAAAATAAATCGCTGACATTTTTGATAATACAAGTAATGGCAAAGTGTGCAGTCGGAGCACAAAAGCCCAGAACCATGGAACTTGGAATCTTCTCCAAACCTCTCTTGCTTTGGAAGCCAGAAGGCCATGGTTCTGGTCCCAGCTAGGCCTCTCTCTGGAGTTCTTAGTATCTGGCAAATCATTGGTAACCTTCAATCTCAATTTCTCTCACCTGTAAAATTCAAAGACTACCTGCCACATGCAAAAAATTTCTAGATGGCATAAAAATGATTAAACACATGGTCATAAAGGGTTTTAAGTGTCCTCATTAGATAGTGGATATCAATATTGAAGAATTATGAATATCCTCCAAAAGGATGGGGGGCATTTAATCAGTCTTCTGAAAAATATTTTTTACAAATCCAGTATGTACCAAGCATTCTTTTTTTTTTTTAAATTTATTTGACTGAGGGAGAGAGAGCACAAGCAGGGGGAGCAGCCGGCAGAGGGAGAGGGAGAAGCAGGCTCCCCACTGAACAAGGAGCCTGATGTGGAGCTCGATCCCAGGATCCTGGGATCGTGACCTGAACTGAAGGCAGACGCTTAACTGACTGAGCCCCCCAGGCGTCCCTGGTACCAAACACTCTGCTAAGTTTGTGGAAGCAAAGACAAAATAGCTAAATCGTAAAGCACCCATAGTCCCCAGATTCCAGATTACTGGGGAACATGGCTGTGATGTCAATTAAGTTATACTATATTAAGTGCTACGGTAAAAGAATGGACAGAATGTGATAGGAGCAGAAAAGGGAGCCAATTTTTCTCTATCACATCAAGGTAGGAGACAAGCAGTAGTTGGTTGGGTTTTATATACGAATTCTATTTCTTACAAGTCACATTCTACAACCCAAATGAACACAGTCTGTAGCCAGCATTAGGATCATTAGCATAACTCCAGTTGGAATTAAAGAAACATCGCCCCATGCAATTCTTGTAATCGAAAAACATAAAAGATGAAAATGAATATAGCCGCCAGCCAAACTCAAAGGTAAATCCCAACCAAGGCTGAGTGATAAAAACAAATTCATTTGGAAAATAAGGCATGCCAGAAGAAATCAGTAAAGAGTTAATAAAGCCTTCTACAAACTTAAGAGAAAAATATCTCTATAAAAACATACATGTAATAAGGCTACAGATCATTGGTTAGCTGCCAGAAAAATGATGGAATATGGTATAGTTTACTTATTTCTTTTTAATGGCTCCAACATTCCACCTGAAAAATTGGTCCCGGAGCTGTATAATTGGGGATAAAAATTAAATGACAGTTTCCATTTGTCATGATGAAAGCTGATCACTTGTGTTTTTTCATTTATCCACGCTGACTAGAGTGGTTCCTAAAGTCTACCAAGCCAATCTTTTTCCTAACAGCGAAAATAATGCTGTTGCGAAAATAAAGGGAGAAATGGAATAAGCTCTTGGCATCTGCACACACACCTCATTCAGGTTCCCTACTTCTTGGGTCTCTACCTCCAAAGAGTCTCAAGGCGGGAACCAGATGACAAGTTCTGGGGTCCCATTAATATCATCTGAGAATGAGCCATCGGATCCATTCGTTTATCAATATTGTGAAATTACTACTATCTCACATTATCAATGGAAAATCAGTTCCTCTTCATCTTCCCCCTCTGTAAATGGTGGCTTAAATGGCAAAGATGAGGTCAGTAAAGGGGGGAAAACAAAACCCTAGATCCTGTGTAGGGAAGTGGGAGTCCAGGGAGCTACAAGTGGTCATGGGGCTTCTATTTCTAGGGACAGGGACGTGGAGGGAGGGGGGAGGCTAACCGTGGAGCACGGTAATGACTACAAGAAATCGTGACACTTTTAATCTTAAAAACATAGAAGTTCCATGTGTTTGGCTTTAGCTCATTCTGACCTCAGAGATTATTTGGAAAGGGGAAGGCAATCTCCTCCCAAAAATGTATTTAAAGGCTGAAAGTAGATTTCTGTCAAACTGCCTTGAACTGTACACCTTCCCTTTCATTCTCAAACGGGCTTGTTTGAGTTGGATTGGATTTTTATCATGACTTCTGATGAAGGGATTCAAAGCAAGAGTGGGCCCAAGTAATACAACATAGGAAGGAAGAGCCCTGGCTCCACCTCTCACCAGCTGCCATGACACGTGGCAAGTGTTTCGGTGCATCAGTCCCTCAGTTTCTCGTCTAGACAATGGAGATTCTAAAACAATTATGAGTATTCAAGGAATCCATATGTGTAAGTCGCCTGGAATAATGACTAGCCCATAGTGAATCCTTAATAATGTTACTACTATGACTATTAGTCCATGTAATTGTGGTTAAAGAATCCTGTAGTCAGACATAAAATTACTAACAAGAAATTAAATAAAATTATAAAGGTACTGCTCGAAGACAGAAGAATACGTGCAATCAAGCTTATACAACTCTGGGGGTGATTATTCATATCAAAGTATTTACTTTATCAAGACTCCACTTGGAAAAGACTCCCAATGGTTGTAAGCATTTCAGTTCAAAATGGTGGGATTACGGAACGCCTGTCCTATCAAAAGCTACCACCAACTCAAGGATGACTAAGACAGGGCCCCTGCCCTCAAGGAACTTCCAGTTTGCTACCATTTGGGGGGCACTTACCCTGTGCCAAGAACCATACAAAATGCTTTACGTGTATTATTTTTCTTGCTCACACACCAATGCCACGGGCCAGGCGTCCTCAGTCCCATTACACAAAGTAAAAAGCTAGGACACAGAAGGATGTGTGGCTTTGTTGTTATGAAACAGCTAAGATGTAATGCTAAGAAGTTAACCCTTGTGGGGCTGCCTTCAGAGTCATATTTCCACGAGTCCATTACACCATCCTCCATTTATTTGTAACTCATCAACTACTTGCCAGGGACAGGACTGGACAACTGAAAGTTCATGTTTGGAAGTGCTGCCAAAAGATGTTAAACTAGAAACAGTCACTGAGTGTTTCTGAGCTGAGAGGAGCTTTAGAAAGGCCATCCCCCTTTATAGACTAAGGGATGGATGAGAGCACAAAGCTCCAGAGAGGTTAAGGAACTCACCCAAAGTCAAAAAGACAGTTTCATAACTCAGATTTTTGTAAAAGAAGTGTCCTTTTCGTACTGATGTACACTATAATTTTTTAAAACTCCCCTCCAAAATGAGGCAAACATAGGAAGCCTAATAGGACTTCAGAGGCTCTGAAAAGAGGGGGGTTGGAAATTCAGACCCAAACAGGAAATAAGAGCAGGGTGCCCTGGACATAAAGTCTTGGGGCAAGGGAGGGCAGGTAACCCTCAAATCAAAAGTCGAGCGCCATCATCACCTTCTGCCCCTGCCCTCCAGAGAGCCAACAAAGGCCAAACAGGTGCGGAACCAGAATGTGATCAAGAGCACAACTAAGACACAGGTAAAAAGAGGCTTCAGGGAGTCAGATCATCTGTGGTAAAAGCAGAACAGGCAGTTGTCCACATAGCTCCCCTAAGCCTCAGGACCAGTGGGAAGTGTACCACAGGACGAACGACACAGGGGTCTCAGTTACAATGTCTGGACGAGGGCATCTGGTGCAGGTGTTAGTGTTTAGTTGGACTATCACTGTATTTCAAAGAGGCCAGTGGAGAGCACAGGGGCCTGAGAACTACAAGTCTGAGTTTGAAGTGCAGCTCTGTCATTTATTAGCTATCGGGCCCTAAAATAAGTCATTTCATCTCTGAGCGTAAGTCGCTTTCTTCACCAGTAAGAAGAGAAACAATACCTAGCTCTGATTTCTGGAGTAAGAGGCCTAGATTCCCTGGCTGGTTACTGGCCTGTTGCCTCTCAACTTCAAATTCACCCTTTATGGCTGCTCTGTGAAAATGGATCTGGACCCTTTAAATAGTTTTTCCCTCAACACACCGGCACGATGTTAAGGTTTGTCAGTTGAAGGCGCGCGCGAGAGAGGCTGCAGAAGAAATAGCGCTTCTCCCCAGCAAAAAAAAAAAACCTAACCGCGGGTCCCAGGTCCCAGGTGCTACAGAGCAGGGCAACCAGGAGCATACACTGCCTTGCAGTTCCCCCAACACCCTCCTCAGGAGATTCTGTATCAGAATGCCTCAAGGACCTTCTCATGAACCGTTCTCCCCAGCAGCCCAGGGGACAGACTTCCAGCAAGTTCCAGAGCACCACAGCAGCTTCTCTGGGCAGTGAGCTATGCCCCCCGCACCCCCAACAATCTGGATCTCGGCCTGGGGTAGGAGTTCTCTTTGCTTCTTACTAGCAAATCCCTTGTTATCCCAAACCCCTGTGACAGGGAGTAAGTGAACCTTCCCTGTTCAAATTACTGTGTGGTTTCTCTCTTGATTGGACCCAGATTAATACAGTTTCCTCCACTGGTGTCTGATATATAGAGTGTTCAATAAACAGCAGGCATCATAATAACTATCAATGCTGGGTTCTTCTCAGCCCTATTCTTAAAAGGCGAACTCTTCCCTTTCTCATTCTGCTTTGACCAGAACATGAACTTATTGTACCACAAAAACCCCTATATGGTGTAAGCAGAGTAATGAATAAGAAAGGAATGTCCCAACACATTCTGCCAGATTTCTGATTAGAGAAAATGAAGGCTGCCAGACAATTAAGTGTCCCCTCATTCAGCCTGCAGTTTAGAAATTTCTTTCTGCAACTTCCTTGATTGACCGAAAAACAACATGACAAGGTGTGAAAATGCCTTCTTTTCCTTGCCAAGGATATTCCCAAAATGATCTAAAGAATCAAGTTCATTAGCATATGAAACTTTCAACAATTTTAGTAACCATTTCATTTCCTCCTTTCTCAAGTAAATAAACTGCAATATTTTGGCGGGGGGGGGGGCGGGGGAAGAGCCCTAGAAAACACGGACCGTTACCATCTCTCTTTGAATAACTGAGGAATGTGTTAGGAGACAGGTGAGAGCACCACTCCAGGGCTAAGAAAAAACAGAATGGGTTGAGTAGCAATATTACAAAGCCAACATTTCCTCATCTTGTAAATGCGCCGGCTTAATTCTTGGGTAAGGAACATAAAAATACATTATTCAAGATGTCATGTATTGTTGGCACATATCGTGAAATAAAATTACAACAAAAATATAGGAGATCTCAAATGTATTAAGTTTCTGTCTTCAAATTCTTTATTTCCAATCCCCCGAATTATTCTTCCCCTGAAAGGAAAGCTGACAGAATCCCATGTCATCTGTATTTCTACTGCTGTCTAAAAGTCTCACCTAATTATCAATTTAACAAGGAGCAGAGACCAAGGAAGGGGAAAAAAAAAAAAAAGCTCATCTTTTAGGCAGGCAACCTTGTCCAATTTCAAGAGCTAACCCCCATCTTAAAACACCCCAAAATAGATACCGCGAGCCACCGCAGGACCCCAACATAAAGCAAGGTTCCTCATTAAAAGTTGGAATGGACCCTGCCAGGGAAACCTGCAGGGAGACTCAACATTAGCACTTCTACCCCATGCCTTTTCTGACCTAGATTAAATTCCTGACAAAACGAACAGACGACCCAAAACTGTGAGCAATACGTTCTGCCAATGAAAATAATGATTGTGCTTGGTACGGCACACATGCTTTTTGCTCGGCTTCTCAGCGTTTTCAGCTAAGGGGCTCAATGGTCTTACCAGCCAACCCTTTCCCTGCCCAAACCAATAAGTTACCTTCGTTTCTTAAGCCCCCTCAGGGCTTTGATTTACTATCCGTTTTGCACTTTAAGGTCAGTCTTGTAAAACTGTTTTATCCCCCCTGGAAAAGCCATGATCAGGAACAGCCCCTACGTAAAACTCGGGTGGGGAAATTTTAAGGTGAGCATCCTGTAATTTCCCCACTGTCAGTTCTTCCTATTTGCATTCTTAAAAGTTACATCTCCTGCTTGAGACGGCAAGGTGCATTTCCTGGCAATGCCATCACTTAATGCTCTCGGAGTTTTATACGAAAACATGTATTTCCTTAAGCCATTGTGTAACAGAGCGATATTTCAAAACGGCTTAACGTTATAGCTCCAAACATCCTAGCGAGTTCAACAATCCCATATATTATACTGAAACCCACACATACACACAACCCCTTAAGTATGCATTTTGTTGGATTTTTCATTTTATACCAGGAAAAATGAGATTCTGCCAGATCTCTCTACAGCAAACAAAACCTGTCCAGAAAACAAACAAACCTTGGCACTTACGTGGTTTTCATTCCTCCGTTCACTCATTCATTTAACTCATTTGTTTATGGAATAACTTCCCACTCGGAAAAGCTGTTAAGAACTTTGGGTAGAAAGGAAGCTCCCTTTTTTTTTTTTTTAAATACACCCCCACCGCATGTTTCCATACTATGGGGGGACCTGGCGTCATCCCTCTCTGTGACCTAGCAAATTCAACCAGTTTCAAGAGATAACTTTCAGGCCTTAATGGAAGATACTGACAAGAGCATCATTCTCATAAAATGCTGGTCCCGGAAGGCCCATCCTTCTGTCAGTTTCTTCCACCTGCATCCAAGTCTGGGCTCCCAGGCACACTTGGTCCCATGCCTCCTCCCGCCTCCGGGCCGACCACAATTCTTACCTTCCTCCACAGTTTTTATTCCTGGTTCTAGACTGTGCTTCTACTCTAGTCATACGGTAGGAGGAGACCCGCTAAATACATCCTTGATGCTGATGTGATCTTTCCAGTTATTGAATGTCTCATTGAATTTTACACTATACAACTTCAAATGCGGGAAGCAGCCGATTCATTTTGCTAACTGTTGTTCAGTATAGATAGCCAGCTCCATAACTATACACTTTGATTTGGTACATGAGGAAACGTATTTTTCATTACATCCCTTATCCTCCTAATGACATTTCCAAACAGGATTTTAAGAACTGTGAAGCAGAAATAAAATTATGCTCAAGTTCCAAATTGATCTCATGGAATGGAAAATGGCCATCATTGCCAGTGAGTATTAACGGGACTCAAAGCTAGCAAGTTTCCAGTTCAGAAAAATTTCTCAAATAACGATCATCTTTCAAATGCCCCTTATATTACCCATCACAACAGAAATTCTTTGAAAGAACTGAAGAGCCTGATGAGCTCCTTCCCCCATCCCCAATTCCTTTCTGCCGTACGTGGCCTCCACTATCAGCCGTGGTGTGCTTCCTTCCTTTTCAATAATGAATCAGGGCTAACATTTCAGTTATCTGGATTTACACAAAAACCTAAAGGAGCCATGAAATTGCTTCTGTAAAGCACGTTCTGTGGTGACTTTTAAATAGCTTTAAGAATAATTTGGAAATAAAAATACGGCTGTAGCAAGTTTTATGTCTTCTGCACACATATGCTAGAGCAATTTCCTTCTCCCAGAGATAGAAGGGATGGCAACGTCGAAACTTCATAATACACAGCCAATTACGGCCCACTGTCATCTGCGTTGTATTAATTACCTGCCTTCCCCAAGTTATCAAGACCTGAGAGGACCCTAACAGCCACTCATTTCACATTATGGCCATTCCGCTATGGGAAGGGGGCTCGTTTATCTCTGAGCCTTCCCGCACATACACAGGTATGTAAAATTTCAGCACAGTCCCAGGCTTTTCCCACTTGGAGTCATTTGGAGATGGATGTCCGTGACTCAAGGCCACATGGCTCCTGTTCCCCTCTCCACGACCCTGCCTGTGCGGAGGCTTTGGTGGGGCGGGCACGGTGTGTGTCAGGATTTCAACGGGGACCTGCAGACAAACCCTCAACTTCGGTGAGGTATAGGAGATGAAAACATTACAGGGCTGTTCATAGAGCAGCAGCAACTATGATTTATTCAAATGCCCCCCACAGACCACTTACAGCGATAGACTACTCATTGGATTTAGCCCAAGACATGAGCAAGCCCAACAAAGAAGCTATTCTTGAAGTGGTGAGCTCTTGACCACAAAAGGGCAGGAAGCACAGGTCCTTGCTGATTTAGGCAGAAGGTGGGGGTTCCTACCTGGGCTGGGCTTCTTTCCTAACTACAGGGAAAGAGTCAGAGGAGTACACGTGTATGAAAGACTGATCCGTCCGTGAGGGTTACGCTCCAGAGAACATTCAAAGCCAGTCCCCTCAAGAGGGTCCTGGGAAGAGAGGACAGGAGTGCACCCTGTGCTAGAAAGAAACAAAAAAGTGCTCAAAATAGCCTCCAGGCAGGAGGGAAGGGCCAGAAGCTAGCTGTGAAGGATAAGAAAGGGAGCCAGAATCAATCCAGTGGTCAATGGTGTTAACTTTCTTAACCATGTTAATTCTTATTTAACTTTCTTAGTTCAAAGGTTTTCTGGGGGAAATCATCCCCAAAGACAGGCTGACTTACACGGGAATAAAGCGGAGATCTCTGGTTTTGATGCTCTCTTGGCCAGGCGACCGAGGATTTCCTCTGATTATGTGAACTAGATTTCCCTTCTAATCCCCTTGGCCAGAAGCTATGAAATCTAGCTGAATTACAGCTCACCAACGGTACTTTAACCTGGAAACTAGAGGTGAAAGTCAAGTGCTTTATCTGCTCAGGCAAGCAGCTTCTCTCCAGGTCAGGGGTATTTTAATGAAATGAGACTTAAGTGAATTGTTGACATAAGCATTAAATGTTGTCATTTAATATCAACAGTATGTTTGATTTGTACACAGTTATGAAATGTCATTCGGACCAGAGAGTTATATTGAGGTTTACCACATTATAGGAATGGATTTCCAGAGGGAAGTGAACTGATCTGTCTCAAAATAAAATGTGTTTACATTAACACTTGGGGAAAACAGACAGTCCTGCAAACATAGATGGAGAGATAAAGAGAAGACCAGCACAAACCTCAGCTTGGAAAATAGAATAAAACACAATTTCTGGGTTCCGTGCATATGCAATGTTTCACTAGATTTTGCAAAAGATCAAGAAAAATGTAAAGAACAAAGTTTATACAGAAAATAAACAGCACTACTGGGAAATATTATACTTCAGTCTCCAAAATAATTTTTAAGGGGGAGGAAGATGGGAGTGATGAACACGGAGATGGAAGAAATGATTCAGGATGTAGCCTCACTTTCTTAAAGGGAAAAAAACAAAACAAAACCCGCCAACCTATAAGCATCTAGCATTTCCATGATAAAAATCAAATTCATTAGTTGGATTAATTTTATCTAATTACTTAGTAATTAGAGAAAGAGGCACTCATCATGGGGCACAGGCCTTGAATGGTTTCTTCCCAGACATGGTTAAGAGTTACACCAAAACTCTTCCTTCTCACAGATTCAATTTAGAGAGGCAAGCCCTCGTGACCATTAAAATAAGTATCCACCTCCAGCAAACTGCATCCTGAAAGATGAAGTTTAAACGCTGTAATTCCTTAGCCCCAAGATTAACCGATTCAGCTAAACAAAGATCGGTGCATTCCAAAATGCCTCAAGTTATAGAGCCTCCTAGATCTAGAAGGCGCTCCACCCACATGTCTAAATGACTGCATATGGCTTAGCATTTTGATATGAAAATAAAGATGGAAGAGAAGTAGTCCTTTATTGCTCAATTCTTCTAGAATGTTCTTTAAGAAAAAAACACAGGTCTCTCTCCTAGAGAGTCTAAGTCTTCTGATTTAAGCAATTAAAGCTAACTCAAAGGAAAACCTGAAGGAAGATCTCACAGAGAAAAAAACAAAAAACAAAACACAAAACACCATCACCACCACCACCACAACAAAAAAATGCTGTGATGAGCTTTTGTTTACAGCAGATCTTAATTCTTTATCCTTCAGTTGAGGAAGCTGTAAGGTCTTTGGCACCTGGCTAAAAATAGCAGAAATAAAGCAGGTGACAAAGATGAATTGCTCCCAGAGACACAATTCAAAGCAGAGGAATTTAAGAAAAACTTCAGCCGCATCTGCAAGAGATACTTTCCTGCCAGGTAAATCAAGGTGGAAGCACACTGCTCCTCTTGGAGCAGAATCACAATTTGCCAGGCTGACATTTCTCTTTCAGTGTTTCATGTTCACTTCTGTGCTATATTTTAAAAAATATTTTCAAACCCTAAGAAGCTAGTTTTGCCACAGGGTCAAGGAAAAGAGTTTCAGTGTAACCTCATAAAATGGAAAGACACTACATCATAGCACCTTTCAAATTCCTTGAAAGCTCCTGGCAAAATGACAAACCAAAAAGCACATTAAATTCCAGGAGGAGATGGGACGTAAGGAGCATGCCTGCCATTCCTGATCCAAGGGTCAGGATCTCCTTGCCCACTTGCCAAGGCCACACCTCCTCTCTGTGAAGTTGAGCAGACTGGGTCCTTTCTAGTGTTCATTTTAGGTTAGGTACCACAAGAGAGGGTCAGGGATCATTCCTTTAAGCCAATCCCAGCCTAAAAGATATGCCTCTTAATGGTGCTTATATTATAGGTCTGTCCACCTGTCTTAGGAGACAAGTCTTGCACACTATCTTCTGATATTTCCGGAGGCAACTATTTCCCTGCCCCTCTGGCCTTTCTTGCCGGCTCATAATTTAAGAAGGCACATAAAATAGAAGCTCTCAGCTTCTTGGAATTGAACTGGAGAGAAAGTTTCAGACCTTCCTTCCATCCACGGGGGTGGAGTAACTTCTCTAACCAGTGAGAAAGGGAAAGGCTTCAAGGGAGGGGAAATCAGCTCTTTCTGGGCTCTCTTTTTCAGACTCTTAAGATCCCTCTTGCACCTCATCAGCTAACAACTTGAGGTCCTTCTGGTTTTTTTCACAATTGCAAAAGTCAAAATACAAATTTAGAAAGTCTCATTCACACACGAAGCTCCAGAAATCAAGAGCAACCTTCGATGAGAAGTTCAATCATCTATTTTCCAAATCTTCAACGCATTTTGAAAATGGGGGGGTGGGTGGAAGAGGTGTGTGTGGGGAGGGAGAAGGAGTATCTCTTAGAAGTAACTTCAAAGAAAAAACTGGGGGAAAAAAAGAAGAAAATACGAAGACAGTGACAGGTAGGACACTCTGGGATGTACTCAAAGATCTCAAAATGTGAACAAAGGCCCTGGCAGTTTCGAGGACTCCACTGTGGAAAGGATTCCAGCAGAGTCAGGATCCTTAGGAAAAGCTATCAATATTCCAGGAAAGGCACACGTGTCCTATGGCCAGCACGGCCAACACTCATACCTGAGCAGCCTCTTGCCTAACTGAAAGGAATGCCTTTAAATTCTCTTCTCTGCAAAACCAGAAGAAAATGGTCCTTTCCAAGGTTCTCCGTCATGAGAGGAAAGAACCTGTTCATTTGTCGTGTACCCAACACAGTGTGGAGATTTCACAGATCGCTAGCACGGGAGCATTTCTATCCGTTCACAGTAACTTGAGATCCAAAGGATCAAGTTGACAAGGCGCACACGCTCTGCATTCTTATTTGGAAATGCCAATAACTGGCAGGGTCCAAAAGCAACTTCAGGGTTCAAGTGAAGTGCTCTCTAAGAAGTGGAGCCATGCTTCTGCCTTTTGTGTCGAACATGCTGCAGTTGGAACGGGGGCACAGTTCCTGGAAAGCAAAGAGAATACGAGGGGTGGTCGAGGCGGCGGGGGGGCTGTTTCTCGTTCATGTATTTGCTTTTGAAAAATCAATGATGGCAAAAGAGCTACAATCTTAACACTTTCAGCAAAAATCTAACATGTTTGAATCAAGTCTAGTGAAACAAATGTGGGCCCTTAGGGAGAATACTTCACCCCAAAGATGTACTGTTGTCACTAATGAAGAAGAGTCAGAACTGGGTGGCAAATCTGTGTGAGCTGGGATCTGTCCAGTCTGTAAGACATTAGAAGACAGATTGATACAAAAAGAAACCATCACTTAAAATAAAATTAAGAGGTGAAAATTTGACTCTACAATATGAAGGCAGGAGGGAGGATACAACCAACACCTTTTTTTTTTTTAATTACAAGATCACAAGTGATGTACATACATATGTTGGCTAAAATACAACCTCAATTTGATTTTGTATAATTTTATCTTAAAATCAGTGGAGTTTGAGTGAAAATGTTTAAGAAAAAGAAAATTCTTAAAGTCCCATTAAACTATCATTAAAGGCTTAGCACTTGTGTATATAGAGAAGACATACAATCCGTTGAATGTTACAGTGGAAAGAGCACAGGACAGGAAATGCAAAAATCTGAGCTTTGATCCCAGTTCTTCCACTATCTATGATTTTGGCTAAATCACTCAAATCCCTTATGAAATAGGGACAGTAACCCCCGTCTGCCTCATAGGGTTTTTGCAAAGATCAAATGAAATAACGTATGTCATGTGTATTTTAAACCTCAGAAACACCGTATCAGTTTATTATTTCCAATTACAGTAATGTTAAGATCAGGCACACTGGAACGTTAGCCAAATAACCAAAGGACTTTCATGCCTCCAAACCCACCTCTCTGCTCATGCTGTTCCCTCTGCTTAAAATGCTTTGCCACTGCCAGACAGTAAGGACAGGAACCTCGGTCTCACCACCTTGGAACTCCTCAAAGTTGGCACAGGGCCTGGCACAGACTTCATTAGTTCCTACGTACTGAGTGTCTACTAAAAGGGCTTTTGCATACATTTCCCTAATCCCCTCCCCAACCCTACGAGGTGGGCTACGGAAGAGGAAATGTGCTCAAAGTGGGTAAATAACTCCACAAAGTCAAAGGCAGAGCCACATGGATGCCAGGGTTGGGATCCAAAGTCTTTCAAGTCCCCAAACTGTTCTTTCCACTCTGCTACTCTCCTTTTCACATTGTAGGTGCTCAACAAATTGAAATTGCTAAAGGTCTTCATTTTAACTGTAATGTTACTTTAGAAATAGAAAGACCTAACTTGAAGTAAGCACAGGGGTATAAACTAAAATTTCAAACCAGACTTTTAAAATCCATGGGCTTGGGGCACCTGGGTGGCTCAGTCGTTAAGTGTCTGCCTTCATCTCAGGTCATGATCCCAAGGTCCTGGAATGGAGCCCCACATCGGGCTCCCCGCTCAGCAGGAAAGACTGCTTCTCCCTCTCCCACTCCTCCTGCTTGTGCTTCCTCTCTCACTGTCTCTCTCCCTGTCAAATAAATAAATAAATAAAATCTTAAAAAAATAAAATAAAATAAAATAAAATAAAATAAAATAAAATAAAATAAAATCCATGGGCTTCACCTACATAAGAGCACCCCAAAAAATGTGCCTAGGATTTGCAGGTAGATCAAAATGTGACTAAGAAATTCATTCTTAGTTGGCTAGCACAAAACAGGACCAAAAATTCTGAGTAGAGGGGTAGGAAGAAAAATCCGGAACCTTTTGTCTTGCCAGAAAAATCCTTGAATAATTCAGCTCCCATTTATTTAAATAATTAAGCAATTGCAACTTTATTTAAAGAGCACTTACATGAATCTAAATGTCTAGGCTGCCAAGAAAAGTGGAACAGACTTTAAAACCTCCCCCCAAATCTCCTCTCTGAGACGAAAACCAGCCTAAGGAGTTTCAGCCTGATAGGTAATTGTTTTGTAAAATTAAAAGCCACAGAATATTGGAGTTTAGAATGGAAAATGTCATCTCAACCGTAACACTAATAAAAACAGCTAATGAATAAGCGCATTCTGGCAAGAATATATAAAAATTGCAAAGCCCAATGTGGACAGTGCAGAATACAGAAAGAATCCATGTGAGGAAACATGAAATGAAGGATTATCCTATTTGTGAAGAATCCATTCCAGCACGAAATTGAACCGGAGACCTTTTGCATCCAAGAGCAGGAGGACTACCTGTGGCACTCGGAGCAAATAGTTCTGGGCGTGCTCTCCTCTTTCCCCTGGTCAGTCTTAGCAGGAAAAGCGACAAGCTGGTCTTCTAGCTTGGCACCCCCCTCCAGGCTCCACAAATTCTCGAAACCACGTCAAGCTCCCGTCTCCCAAAGTATAAATGCTTATATGTAGTGAGGAACAACATGACTGAAATGAAAGGCACGAGAACAATGAGTGAGGCTTTCCCAGGATGTTCTTCCACAAAAAGCATCCACTGGGCAAGGTCTTCTCAGTGAGAGGCTACTGGGATCAAGGCCCAGCTTCGTTAGCTGTGTGATCTTCAGCCACGAAAATGAACTAATCCACCCAAGACTCGCTTTGCTCATCAATAAAGTGGGGATAACAGGAGCCACTAGACAGGTTGAAGTCCGTGAGATAATGTGTGGAAAATGCCCGGCGGACAGTGTGTGTTTGTAGATGTTAGTTGTAACAGACAGCCTTCCCCTACACGTCCTCCGTAAGGTCCCTTTTCTCTCCCGGCCACCTTTAGCACTGCTCTCATTGATAGGTGCTCAGGAACCACACGCCTCTTCCGGAGCACGGCTTCTGAAACTCCCCATCTCACGCACACCACCACCATCCCACCAGACGTTATTGCCTTCAACAGGTCCTCCGGAATAAGATAAAAGACTAGCCCAGATATCAGACTCCACTGCTATTGCCATTTACATATTTCTAAGGGAAGGCATACATACTCAAAGATCTAATAGATTTTTTTTTAATTAATCAAAGCCCTTCAAAGTTAGGGCAGAGCAGATTAGCGCCCCCCCCCTTCATCTTCGCGGAAGACGCATAGCAAGACTCCACAATTCAGTTAATCACTCATCATGTAAACAAAGAAACCTCTCGAGAGCCAAAGAGCAACATGTGCATGGATTCAGGATGCAGAAGGGTTTTTTTAAACAGGAACAATGCAATCTATTCAGTAGAGCAGAGGACACCGTGCCAATTAGATATGTTGGGTCCCATAATTATAACTGCAATAATGAATGGAAGGGACTGTTGCGGCTGCACAATGAATGTCTGTATTCCACTCAGCGATTTGTCTCTGATCTGATTCCTTCAGATTCTTCCTCTGATCAGATCTTACTGCAGATTACACTCTACTACGAATGTCCTTAGTGCCTGTACTCCCCCCAGCCCATCTCTTATTCCCCACCCCCCATAAGGCCTAGCTTTAGCAGAGAACTCAAAGACCCCCACCCCTCCAAACAAGTATTAGTCTCTGGCCATAGTTTTAGACTTTTTAAACATAACGTTTGTAACTATGATGTCACAATTAACATTTTCCCCTCGGGTGAAACCAAAAGCCAAGGATAAAATTTTCAGACCTGACACAGAGCTCTCCTCTACCCCTTCCCAACACACACACAAAACCCCGACAGCGAGAGCCAGGCTGAGCGGGGGACTTATTTCCCTCCTGGAAAGTCCAGTCTAACGGGGGTGTTGACCAGCTGTCTTCCCACCACTAGTGAACCTGAAGGGACTAAATTGGAAAGACTTTCACACACAAAGTTAATTCAGAATGGCTTAGTCACTGGTTGCAACCATCTCGGAAATCTGAAGAATTTCATTCTGGACCATATGTGCATATGGTTTCTCTTATCCTCACGCTTATGCTTCAGTGGGTTCAATAAATTTTGGAAATAAATTACCTCCTAGTACTTCACCATAACATTCAGACTTCCTGGCCTTTCCATACGCAGGCCAGACTTTCTGTGTGTATGTGTATAATTTGTTTAACCTTCTAGTAAACCCTCTACTGATTTCCCACAAATAGGATTTAAATTTTGGAACTGAACACGTCCTTAGGAGCTTTGGTACCTGCAAAGCAGCACCTGAACCGCTAGTACCTTTTTCTCCTTCCGATTGGCAGGTAGGCTCACAAAGAAGATTCTGTTTCTAGAGAAAGCTCCCACCAAAGCTTCGGCTTTTTAAGCAGCCCGATCTTACCTCCTGTCAGCAAATGCTACGGCAGCCAGGTGACACAGGGTTAAGGAAGCCACACACCCGCTCCCATTCTTTTCATTAAGGTTGACTCCTAGCAAACCCGTTTCCCTTTGGCCACGGGTATTGGTTTGCCACAACTGTAAACAGCTCTCAGGATCGGTCCCGAAGGCCAGGCTTTGCAGGTGCTTCGAGGGTGTCACACAATACGGTATTTACAAATAGCCTGAAACAATACAACTCTGCTACACGAAGCTTTACTGGGAAGTTGGACAAAAATCCTCTCCCACAAGTAACCAAGTGCTGTAGAAACAAGTCTCAGGGTCTAAAAGCCATGCATTAACTTTGCACTCCTGGGCTTTCAGAATTCCCTCTAAATATCTTCAAATGCACCATACACACAGTATCTCTTTGAAAGAGAGTAAATGGTGAAAACAGAATGGTAACGGCAGTAATGAAATTGTCTGAGTAATTAACATGGTCAGGCATCATACTTCTTTCCCTCCTGTAACCTATCCCCCGGCATCTCCCCTCTTTCAACAGCATTGCTGTGGTTCCGCCCTGGGTTACTGGAGGGAAAAGCCACCTTATACTGCCCACACGCCAGACAGAAAAAGAGCACATCACTTTTATCGACATCTGGTCACTGGCTGGTCCCCATTTTTCTTTTACTGAAACCCTCATACAACCACAGCCTGGTTGCTTTCAAGTATATGGATTAATTTATTTCAGGTTCTGAGCCTATGAACCTATGCTAATTTGCATGGCTAAGTAGAAAGGCTCCAGAAACAATTAGATAAGAGATCGTTAGTAGGAACAGATCTTTAGTAACTTTGGGTTAGACTGCTAACCTAAAGTAGAATTTCAGTGTGGGAGTTCATTAGTTCCTTCAATAAATATTTATTGGACCCCTAATCTGTAAATGGCACTACGCTAGGTGGCATACAAAATTACTACATACACATATTTATAATAAAGCTCCTATTCTGTGAGTATAGTTTCATAGGGTAAAATGGAAACAAATAGCCAATCCAAATGGGATACTGTAAACCTCAATAAGGAGTTCAGATAAAGCCAAGGTGATCAAGGAAGGCTTCATCTTCACGTAGAAACATAAAGGGGGATAATATCTCAATATAAGGATATGGGAGAAGATAAATGTTAGAGTCTTAGGGGGTAACCATGGATGACCAGTTGGGGCAAAGGCTGGCATTCGGGAGCAGTTGGGGATTGCAGCAGGCCAAAAAAAATTGGCTTTTACGACACTGAAGATTTGGAGCCAGGAAGTGACCGCAACCGCGTTAAAGAAGATAAATCAGTCTGCAGAGCATGGGATGGATGGGGTCTGTATGGACAAAAGCCACAAGGGAATAAATAACTGACCCTGAGCCACGGCAGTGGGAAGTCCGACATAAGAAATGTTTTATCAGAAAGGTCAAGAGAACCTGGGGACGACGGGCCCCTGCAGCAGGGGAGGAAGGTCAAGAGGTCTGCAGAGACCCTGCAGGCCCCGGAGGAGGACCTCGAGCTAGGACAGTAAAGAGGACGCAAACAAGGACGGACCGGTTTAGGACGATGGGACTTTCCATGGGTGGCGGTTGCAGGGGCAGCCTTTCTCACTAGGGATTCTGTCTTTTTCGTGTATTTGTATTCTAGGTTTGGGAACGGAGACGGAGCACGGCTGGAGAGAAGTTCTGTTTCATACAAGACGAGTTTTGGGGTGGGGGGCAGGAAGACAATGCCAGAAAGGCAGACAGTAGACAAAGCAGTTCAGGTTTGTTTGTTTCTTTCTTTAAACAAGAAAGAAAAAAGGTGGCGGGGGGAACGGTGGTCAGGCTGGAAAGAGCAACCCTTGAAGCTGTGGGAGTGAGTGAGTCCTAGAACACCAAAGCCACCCAAAGCGGGCCCGTGGAAATGAGAGAAGAAAACCTCTGAGGACAAAACACGGAAAACAGTTAGCTGGGAGACCCACCCAACGGTTAGCACCACCCCAAAAAAAAGGCAACCAAAAAAGGGAGAAGGCATGCTGCAGAAGAAACGGAGTTTTTTTTTTAAGATTATTTTTATTTATTTATTTGACACAGAGAGATCACAAGTAGTCAGAGAGGCAGGCAGAGAGCCCAATGTGGGGCTCGATCCCAGGACCCTGAGATCATGACTCCAGGACCCTGAGATCATGACCTGAGCCAAAGGCAGAGGCTTCAACCCACTGAGCCACTCAGGTGCCCCATGAAACGGAGTTTTTTAAGAGGAAACAGGAGTGAAGGGAGCCACCTGCTAGAAGGGAGGCGAGGGAGAGCATGCTTAATTGAACTGAGAGCCCAGGGTGCCTGGTGACCTTTGGCAGTATTTCCAGGTGGCGCAGGGCCAGAGGGTCAACTGGCCGACCGCTCTCGGTGGGGGTGAGGAGCGCTTTGGCTGGACCAATCCAAGGCTCAGGAGCAGAAGGCAGGCAGTCGTGGAGCTCGATGATACGCAGCCATTCCGCACTGAATGAGAGCACCTCGGGTTATCCACCAGCCCTCCCGCACCGCTGCACGGGGCTCCTCTGCTGAACCACCCATTTTAGGTGTGCAGGCCACTGTGACCTGGGCTCAGGAAGTGGACCGGCATCATGGGCGACCTCTGCTGACAAGCACTGCATCTCATCTGCTACAGAATTAAAACCGAGAACACCGGAGCCCAGACCCAGGAGCCTATTCAATACTCTACAAGTCATTTCTTTTTGGCAGGCAGGAGGAGGAGGGAGCTGAGAAAGGAAGTTAGAAAACCCTTATTATGTTGGGAAATGGCTGAGTATCAACAAGGTAAGGGGTATAATCAAAGCGGACTTAATTGTTCTGTGCCTGCACAGCCTGGGAGTTTACTTCCTTGTCTTGAAGGCAGGGAGGGGGTCAGGAAAGTCCTGCAAGCTTGGGTGTCGGTCAGCAGGACTCAACACCTACATCGTGCCTTTTTTCAAGGGGTCACACGTAAGAGGCGGTGAGGGTAAAAGGGGCAGAAATGAGGCCGGGGACCTCACTCTGCTCTGCGGAAGGGTGCAGTGACGGGGTAATGGGGGGTGGGGGAGATAGTAAGGGAATGACCTGACCTAGAAAAGCTCACAGTCACCTGTAAAAATAGGCATTTGAGACAGCTGGCAGGAGATTTCAGAGTGCCAACCCTTTAAGACTTCTTTAAAACATGGATCTTTCCAGAAAAAATGCACACAGAACATGGCATGCAATTTGGAAGACTCACAGACCTGCACGAAGGCCTTCCATGGATCCCCCGGGGTAGATCACTGCCTCCAGGCAGTAAGTAGCCTGTTCAGCTTTATCTCTCCACCTTCTGACCACAACTACTGAAAGAAGTCTATCCCTTAACAGTCCTCAGCTGTCGCTGATTTTAAAAAAATCCAAAGCAAAAAATGATGTCACTGTCACAATTACTTTTCACCTACACACAGCGGCCAACCAAACTCTAAAAGAGAATGAAGTATATATGTACATTCATGTTTCAGAATCCTATTATAGGAAACTTAATACAGGTCTGCTTCCCTTCCTTTGTAAAATTCCAGGCACCTGACATTTCACTGCCATTGGGTACTCTCGGAAAGGTTATGTTTTTATAATGGAAAAATTCTCACTGACCCACTGGGGTTTCTACTTCCTCACTCATCAATTAAAATCATCAGCAAATTTCAGCTTGCTTTAGTGAAGTACAGGTAAGTGTCTTAAGGCTCCCCACCTGCAAAAGGAGGGGACACTGATGAAATGCCACAACCACCTGGTCATTTACCAATCTACACCTGAAGCTTGAAAATAAAAGGCTTTGAAGGGGGGTGGGACGGGAGCCAAATTTTCTACAGAAATAGTCAGTTTTCCAGCTCCCAGGTGCACGTGAATTCTTCCCCTGCTTGGGCCCATCACCCCTTGTAAGAAATGTTGTATTATCCTCCGAGATGAATCATCTTCAATTCAGCCTTGCTGCAGTCTTGTTTGCTCAAGTCTGCTGACGGAGGGTGGAGGCACTCCGCATCTACCCCTTTTCCTTTACATCGAATCAATTAGCAATGTTAAATATTTAACACATTAGTCTTATTTCGCTGAACAAAACAATTCGCAAGCAGCCTGGGTAGAGGCAGGGCAAGATAGGGAAAGGACCAGATGTGGAGGAAACTGAACGAAGGGACAAGAATGTTTTAGGTGAATGTGTATTTTAAAATATATAAACATCTATTCACAATTCACTGAAGATGGATTGCTTGTTTCTTTCCTTTTCCTGACAGGTCCTGAATCTTTATAGAGAACATTAAATTAAAGCGCATAATGGGTTTATGTAGCGTAGTGCACATTGGAGACATTAGTCACGTCCCTTAAGCATTTTTCTCATTTTCTAAGCCTGACTTAGGCCCCATTTCCCCATTGATGAGGGAAGTCCATATGAACCCACGGACCACATCTGCAGTCTGGTGCGCCTTTTTTTTTTTCTTTTTCTTTTTAAACATTTGGTGTTGTCAACAGAGGCTGTTGTCCCACACTCAAAATCATCCCAGATTATTACATTTCCAGAACAGTTTAAAGGAAACGGTGAAAAGCTAATAGGGGCATTCTGGGGAGACATGGTTTTGTTTTTCCCCCTCCCCTCTTCAAAACACCGTGGCCTGAAGTGGGAGGAAAAAAGCTCAACTCTGAACCATCCTGCAGAACCCTGAATGGATGAGTTAGACAATTTCTACTCCAACACAAAGGCCAAATCCGCATGTAATACAGCTAGAAGCTTCGAAGCAGCCCCAGGTCACTTAGGGCTGCCGTTCGTGTGGCCCAGTACATTCTACACCAGTATCTGCCTACTTTATCAATCTCCTAATCTGGTGTGATGCTTTAAAGTGATTACCGGGACGCACTCCTGCCTATCTAGCATGGAGCTTACAACGTTACAGTGTCGGGCTGACCCACCGAAGTGCTCTTTAAGAGATACCACCTTACACCAGTCAGAATGGCTAAAATCAACAAGTCAGGAAATGACAGATGTTGGCGAGGTTGCGGAGAAAGGGGAACCCTCCTACACTGTTGGTGGGAATGCAAACTGGTGCAGCCACTCTGGAAAACAGTATGGAGATTCCTCAAAAAGTTGAAAATGGAGCTACCCTACGACCCAGCAATCGCACTACTGGGTATTTATCCTAAAGACACAAAGGTAGTGTTCCTCAGGGGCACGTGCACCCGAATGTTTATAGCAGCAATGTCCACAATAGCCAAACTATGGAAAGAACCTAGATGTCCATCAACAGATGAATGGATAAAGAAGATGTGGTATATATATACAATGGAATATTATGCAGCTATCAAAAGAAACGAAATCTTGCCATTCGCAACGACATGGATGGAACTGGAGGGTATTATGCTGAGCGAAATAAGTCAATCAGAGAAAGACAATTATCATATGATCTCTCTGATATGAGGAACTTGAGGGGCAGGGTG
>LNAC01000069.1:4907821-4943592 GCA_002007465.1 Ailurus styani
TCAATTTTGATCAAACTTTCTCTATAACATCTATAACATTTTACAGGAACGAAAAGTAGGACTGGTGTTAAGTTTTAAGGAAGGAATTTAAAATGCATTTGCCTGGGTTTTCCTTGGTGTTTTGATGATCCCATTAGCATTAATTCTAGAACAGATTTCCGCTGCAATGGGTATCAAGTAATTTACTGCCTTCCAGTTCAGAGTGGGCAGCAAACTTGATTTCCATGTATCCAATCCAGAATGCATTATGGGACTCCAGAAATACAACCAGGATTTTCAGAGATGTTCACTTAACATATAAACGATTAATTACCTGAATGGTTATTTACTTGCTGGTAAAGAGGTAAGAGCCACAAACACTAAGAAAAAGCCTCCATCATTTCCCCTGCCCTGGAACACCCTAACACCAGACCCGTAAGGACTCAACACCCTACGTCTACAAAGGTTCTTGGTCCACCAGAGTGAATGAAGGCAGAACTAGTTTGACATTTCCTGCTGACTGTGATTAGAGCATCTTTTAATGAAGCTCACTTCAAATCATTTTAAATCCATTTGCTCATGTCAACATCAATGTACTCAGCATTATCTACCAATTAGTAAACCGGAAAATATTCTTTAGATAATCTGAAATCTCAGTAAAATATTCAGCATGCCATTCATTTACTATAAACTGCCCTGTAAAAACAAATTAGCAAAACCAGCTGTCACAGGACAACATAAACATCCATTAATACAGCCCAACTACTTCAGTCTCCCGCGAGATTTTTAAGGAAAGCTAAAATGCGGTAAAAAATATATAAGTCAACAAGAGTTTCAAACGCTTGCCCTGCCTTTGTGCTAACATGCTGCACTGATATAAACGTGTACGTTCACCTTCCCTGCGTGGGCGATCAAACTTGGACTGGAGAGAGAAGGGTTAAATGAAACATTCTTGACAATTCTTTCCATGAGCAGCCCAAGTCTTGGTGCAGTGGTGAGCCTAGAAGGCCAACAGAGGTCTAACGTATGTCATCCTTCATAAAGATCAGAAATGTCAAAGAGCATGAAAGCTGACCAGATAGGATTGTGATTATGAATATGCAAATGAGCGATCAATTCAATGGCAAGACCCCGATTTTGCAGCACTCACTTACACAACCCAGAAGAGAGCACCTTCCAAACTTATAGGAAGCCAGTGAGTAAGTACATCACTTACCAGCCAACACTGACTCGTCCTTTCCACAAATCAGCCTGACAAAATTCTATAATTTAAATATGGCAATATTTCAATAGCCACCTTCCACTTAGGGCTCTTTCAGTATTTTTCATTTTAATGCATTGGTTATAAATAAACTGCGGCAGCACCTGTTAAGAGGGATTAAAAATGCTTTTATATCAAGAGAGACCGGGTGAGAGCTTGTTCTCTGATGAAAACACACTCGTGATATGCGCAAGACGTCTGCAGTGGAAGAACGGTCGTCTTCAACAATGATTTCGATTTAAGAATCTAAATTAGGCTTCAGTCACTGATGACTACTTCGACCTTCTAAACGATATGGAACGCTTCCGAGTGGGTACCTGACACAAAGGCTGCCCGTCATGGAATGGAATACGCTCGAACAGGCAAACCCAACTGAGTGAAGGTAGAAGAGCTGGAGGACGCTAGCCTGAGCTTTCCTTCAAAGAGCCAAGATCCCGGAATGATGGATGGAGACCAGAACCAGTAGAGAAGATGCCCAGTTGTTCACAGTGTTTCCTAAATGTTCACCAGCCCACCCAACTTTCTAGGACACTTCCACTTGGGGTGTTACTAAGATACCAGGGCATTAAGGAAAACACTCTAGAACAGGGGGCTTGTCACCAAGACCCCCCCTCAGAGGCTGTGAAGCATGGGAAAAAGGAGCTATAATGGGGCCACTTGGACCAATACCATTGTAATCGTAAACATTTTTCAAGAGGAAAGACTCTAACCTATCCCCATTCGTTCAAGAGTGAATGTGTTTACAGAAACGGTAGGGTTTACTTCTAACTCTACAGAAAGCCAAGGCTAAAACATAAGGACCTTCAAACAAAAGGGGAAAAAAAAAACATTTTCTTTAAATCACAAACCAAGTCACATCTATGCATCCTCCGGAGAGAAATCATAAACTTGTCTTAAGTTTACACTTCTCTTCTTGACATTAATTATTAAGAAAAGCTTTTCATCTTGATTATAGCCATTAATAAATTAAAAGTGAATATATTTCTATAAGTATTTCATTTCATAACCAGGTGTTACACTCAGCCTGTGCATTTCATATACAAAGAGACTCATTAAAAAACATTCTGCATATGGCATCCATAAGAAAGTAGAAACTAAGAATTTGCAATCTGCAAATCTCCCTACTTCCAACATTTACCAGAATTTAACATTTTTTCCATGTTTTGTAAAACGGGTACATGTTCACTGAAAAAAGGAAATCAAGCTACACATAAAATTACGAATAAGACTGTAGAGCGCATTATGTGAGAGGGGACAGGACTGGGAAACCACACCAGATTTGCGGCTTTCACTACAATAACGTAGGCTCTCCCAGAACACGTGACTTGCCAAATCCTGGACAACAGATAAGTCTTCGTGAATAGCATACTTGTTATACTTGTGCGAAGACTAAAATTTCTAAAGAAAGCAATTAATGACTTAGTTATCCTGGAAATGGCTAATGTACCTTACATCTCAGGGGGGTGTGGCTCTTTCAGAAAGGCAAAAGAATCTGCCAGTAAGGGGAACAGGGGGGAACTTATTATAGTTCTCTTGTGCGTTTTGGGGTTTGGGTTTTTAAAGACAGAAATCAGATGTGCCACATTTTCATTCATCCCAGGGTCAGCCAATGAATGTAAGTCTACAGGGAAATCCAGACAGGGGCAGGATACCTACCTGAAATGTCAAATACATATTCTACCCAATTAGAGGCTGGCTTAAGAATTAAACAGATCTGTCAGAACACATGCTTATGTAAGCTTGGATTTCCACTTCTATAATTAGAGTTATGTCTAAGTACAATCACTTACTTTTCCTAGAAGGCACTTCAACCACTCCACTATAATAATAATAGCTAACACTTACCTCGTGCTTACTATGTCCTAGGGATGATTCTTATGATTTTATACATATTAACCTAATTCAACAATTCTATAAGGTAGACACAACTGTGCTATTTTATAAATGAGGATGTTGAGGCCCAGAGAGGTTAAATGACTTGCCCAAGGCCACAAAGAAAGACAAAAGCAGATCCAGGACTGGACCTCTGGGTAGGCTGACTCCGGGGCCAGGTTAACAAGGTGTGGGAGACATGGCTTCTTGGATGGCACAGAACTGTTGTCTCTTAACCCAAGGGAAATGTTTTAATTATAACCACAGCATCCTCCACTTCCAGAGCTTTGGTCCAAAGTTACAGAATTGGAAGGTAAACCAAGTCATGAATCTGACCATCAGTTTTCTGATCAGCAAAATTTAATAATGCCTACTTCATATAATGTTGGGAGGTTAAACTACAACATTTGTCTGGATTGTGAGTTGCCATTATAATGATTAAACTTTTCATAATGTCTTCTCGCCTCCATGTTAGACCACTGGACAGGTCCGTTAATTAGATGTGTTAAGAGTAAGGACTAAATAAAGAACCAAGTGCCAGAGCAGCTTGAAATTGTCTTCAGGTTGTACTGATTAAACTAGCCATTGACAATGGAACAACATCTTGGTAGAGCATTGTGTCAAAAAGCCCATTTAGCTAGCCTAATTTATTCCACCGGAAAAAAACCATAAAAACCTTACAGATACTATTAGAAAGTAAGCTCTCATCCATTAAAACTAAAGTTGAATGGGAAAATTTTAAGAAATGCAATGCATTTGTCAAAAAGTCAAGTAATATTTCTTGCCATTCATTAACAATTATAAAGCACTAAAACTTCAAAGCCCTGTACAAATTAGGATGCCTGCACAGAACAGAACCATGAAATACTATATATCACTCAATATTTTTACTAAGTACCTCCGATGTAGAGACTAGAACTGCTTCGATGCAAAGATATTAAAAACAAAACAAAACAAAACAAAACAAAACCAGTCCGGTGCTAGTGGAGTTACTAATAAAAGGTACCATTTATAGAGCCCCTAATGTAGGACAGGGATTGTGCAAGTACATTATCTACCAAGTCTCAATCCTTGCAATCCAACAATCATATGAAATAGGCAATATGATCCTAATTTTTTAAAGATTTATTTTTAGAGAGAAACCGAGAGAGAATGGTGGGGGGGATGCAGATGGAGAGAGAGAACCCTTAGACTCCCCTGTTGAGCACAGAGCCTGATGCGGGGCTCAATCCCAGGACCCTGAAATCAAGAGTCAGATCCCTAACTGAGCCACCCAGGCACCCCAATCCCACTTTTTCAAATGAGGAAGGCCAAACATGTGCACCCGTCCCTGTTAGGATGTAAAGGACCCAGACGTCACAACTGGCCAGTTTGCAGTGCAGTTTTTCTTTCCTCACAGCATCCAAAGGGTCTCCAACTTCAACCAAAACACCTCTGACACCAGCGGAGAGGGAATTAATGAATACACTCGCGGCCTTAAGACCTAGCCAGAGCACAGCACACGGCCAACCTTAAAATGTTATGCCCATTGGACACGGTAATATAGTTATGGTTTTTAAGTTTTTTCTCTAATCTTCTAGCCAAACTGACATACCAAAACTGTGTACCAAGTGTATCCTATGCTAGTTTAAAGGACTACATGACGCCACCCTACCTGTTGAAAAGACAGAACATACACATGACCAATGAACCAAAGCCCTTATGGAGCAGCAGGACCATCAAGGAGAAATGAGGACAGTATGCACTGAACTCCTGTTCCTTGGAGAGTAATCTGAGCCTTTCTCAAAGAAGAGAATTTCAAGCATGCTATTTTAAGTGAGGAATTAGAAATGGCTACAAAAGAGAAGGTATTCAAATTGGAAAAAAAAAAAAAAGACAGATGCTAAGAAATTCTCAGAAATAGGATAAGGCTACCCAGCACTGGGGAAGAAGTACGGAGACCTGGCTATACAGAGGGCAGTGACTCCCAAACAAGAAAGCACCCGAAGGACTTATTACATGCACATTGCTTGCTCGCTCCTCCACCCCACCAAGTTTCCAATTCCACAGGTCTGGAGTGGGCCTGAGAATTCGCATTGCTGAGCATTTTCAGGAGATGCTGCTGCTGCTGGCCTGGGCACCATGCTGGATGTGTTTCAGGAGGAATCAGAGGAGGGAGGGAGCAGACCCACCTGCAGTGGGCCGGAGGACTGCAAGGAGGAGGTGGCGAATGAGTGATGCCCTTACAAATCTGCAGAGATCCTGGCTGAGAAAGAGATAATTCTGGATGGAATGAGGGCATGAACAGAGGTAAGAGAACAAGATTTGGTTTAGCGTGGGCGCCTGGGTGGCTCAGTGGGTTAAGTGTCTGCCTTTGGCTCAGGTCATGATCCCAGGGTCCGAGGATCGAGCCCCACGTCAGGCTCCCTGCTCAGTGGGGGAGTCTGCTTCTCCCTCTCCCTCTGCTGCCCCTCCTGCTTGTTCCCTCCCTCTCTCTTTCAAATAAATAAATAAATAAAATCTCTTAAAAACAAGACAAAATAAGGTTTGCTTTGGTGTGCACAGGAGCAGGAAGGCACTGAGCTAAGCCGATGGTCTGTAAATCAGGGGAGGAGGAGGAGGACCAGGAGCCAAGGAGGGACGGTGAGGAGTGAGAGGAGCTAGACCAAACCAACTATAGAGAAACAATCAGCAGAAATTGGCTATGGACTCCCCCGAGAGAGAGGTCAAACATGATTGTGAGGCTCCAAAGAGGAAGTCTATCTTCTAGAAGATAGAGGGGAAATTGAGAATGGTTGCTTATTTGTAAGGGTGAGGAGAAAGAGTTCTGGGTGTAAGTTTCTGGTGTCAAAAGGCCCTCCTGACAGGTGTAGGCCTTGGTTAAGCAGACAGCAGAGCCCACAGAGCGGAAAGCGAGTTTAACAGCGGAATGTAGATAGGGGTTTCAGAGTCCTGGGCCTTTTAAAGAAAGTGAATGAATGGCTTCTTAGTAGGAAAAGCTATACAAGAACAGAATGCCATCTTAAAAGTCACCACAAGAAATGGTGTAACCATGTACGGTGACAGCTAGACTCATGTGATTTCACAACAAATATCCAATCATTATCCTGTACACCTAAATGTAAGCTTATAGGTCAATTTTACGTCAGCGAAGAGAGGAACAAACAGAGTGCCTAGGCTACAGTCATTAAAGAGGGCTCTCAAAATACATCTTTAGAAGTTTCTACGACTATACGTAGGGATATGTGTGCCTAGTTATTAGCCTATCCGAGTACAAGCTTAGTTTTTAAAAATCAGGAGTAAAATATGGCATTCTTCAAAATCCCCCAGTTTGCCAATATTGAAATGTTAATTTATTATTCACTGCCACATTAGTGTCACTCTCTCACCTCTCACCAAGTTCCCCGCATAAGCCATCTGGATGCAAGTCTCTCTTAGCCCATCTGTGTTCTCACATTCACAAATCCTAAACATTCTTTTCTTACCGTATAAGGAACACACTTCTATTGCTACTGCTCTCTTTAAAATAAAAGGAAATGACAGACAATTACCCTGGATTGAGAAGAGAATGTTATACCTTGTTGGAGGTACTGATAACACTGTCTGATAATTAATAGCCTGGATGCAGGGGAAAGAAAAAAAAAAGAAAACAAAAACTGATTTCACATTTCAGATAACTCTAGGAGAGCCACTTGTCACATCTCTTCCAAAGACATTGCCACAAAACCAAAAATTTCAAGCAGGAGCAAACTAAGAGGACAGGTGCTAAGGTAACGTCCGAGCCCGGCGTGAGCTCCAGAGTCAGACAGCCCTGGTCGCAGCCCTGAGCCAGTCCTGTGCCCGCTGAATCACCGCGGGCAAACTACTTAATTTGACCACGACTCAGTCCGTATCCTCCTCAGTAATCTGAGGTTGAGAAGCATCTATCTCAGCCGGCAAAAAGATACATCAGGGGAACAGAAAGGAGTCCCAAAATAAAACCACACACCTAGGGCCAATTGCTTTTGAGAAAGGTACTAAGGTCATTCCAAAAAGAGAAGATAGTCCTTTCAACAAAGGGTTCTAAGACAACGGAACGTTCATATGCAACAAAGATAAACTTTACACCTACTACCTTATAAAAAGTTAACTCAGGGCGCCTGGGTGGCTCAGTGGGTTAAAGCCTCTGCCTTTGGCTCAGGTCGTGATCTCGGGGTCCTGGGATCGAGCCCTGCATGGGGCTCTCTGCTCAGCGGGGACCCTGCTTCCTCCTCTCTCTGCCTGCCTCTCTGCCTGCTTATGATCTCTCTCCCTCTGTGAAATAAATAAATAAAATCTTTAAAAAAATAAAATCAAAAATAAAAAGTTAACTCGGAATGAATCACAGGCCTCAACGCAAAACAAAAGTATACTCTGTAAGAGACTGAATTCATCAACTAGTCTTTATAAAAATCAAAAACTCCAGGAAAGACACTCTGAAGGGAGTGATAAGACGAGCTACGGGCCCAGAGAAACCACGCAAACCACACATCTGACAAGGGCCTCCCCCCGCCCCCCAGACTCTGAGTACTCAACAGTGAAAACACCCAATGTTGTTTTAAAAGGGACAAAAAAATAGGAAAACCCTTTACCAAAGATGATCCGGCAAGCAAGAACATGAAGAGATGCTCACGAACACTGGTTGCTAGGGCCACACAAAATAAAGCCGCTGTGAGAAGGTGCGGACCTTCAGAGGAGCCTCCTCCAGCCTGAGAAAACACTTGGAAGCCGGGAGAACAGGGCCGGCCACTCCGGACCATGCACAGAGCTTCATCCGGGGTAGCTGAGTGCAGGGGGACGGGGCCACAGCAGAGCCAGGAGGGACGCTGCCCCTCCCTGCGGCTTTGCTTGTCCACGGTGAACCTTAGTCCTCAGCTTTTATGGAGCGAAGGGCATGGGTGAGGTCACAGGGTAGTTATCGAAAGCGGGGCCTCACCGCACCAGTCGTGTCGGCCAGTTACCTAAAGGGGGGCCTTCTGTGCACCACTTTAGGGAAGATGAGACCAAGCCTGCCTGCATTCGGGTCAGGGCACACATGAACCTCCACAGGGCCTGGGACACATAACCCTGAGGAAGGTCATGTGGGACAGAAACCAGATGGAGGGCCAAAGCTGGGGTCAGCGTTGTCAGCCCTCCTAACAGCCATAGTGAGATACCACTACATACCCACTAGAGACACAGGCACAGACTATACAGATAGAGGACTAAACCTAAACACACACACTGACAGTATTAAGTGCTGACAAGGATGCAGAGCAAATGGGATTCTTCTGCATGGCAACAGGGAAGAAAAATGGTGCAGCCACTCTAGAAAGGAGGGTGGCCCTTTCTCTAAGAGTTAAACACAGGCATCCCGGACAACCTGGCAATCCTACCTCTAGGCATTATATTCAAGACAAATGAAAACTTACGTCCACAGAAACACCTGTATACAAATATTTACAGCCGCAGTTCTCAGACTGCCCAACACTGGAAATAGCCTAAATGTCCCGGGAGAGATGAAGGCATAACCTGGCTCATCCCCACAACAGAACACTGTGTAGCAATGTAAAGGAGTACCCCATGCTACAACACGGATGAATTCCAGAGGCGATCTATTAAAAGAAGCCAGATTCAAAAGGTTGTAGCCAGTAGGATTCCATCTATGATATGGCAGGAAAGGCATAAAAGCACAAAAATGGAGGGCAGACTGGTGGCTATTTGTTTTAGGGCTTCATGAGTTAGGAGTTAGGTGAACTAAAGTACGTTCTCTAAGTTCATCCTAAAGGGCTCCGATGAATAAATATAACCCTAAAAGAAGTAGACTTTCGGGGAGGCTGGGTGGCTCAGTTGTTAAGTGTCTGCCTTTGGCTCAGGTCATGATGCCAGGGTCCTGGGATCGAGCCCCGTATGGGGCTCCCTGCTCAGCGGGGAGCCTGCTTCCCCTCTCCCACTCACCCTGCTTGTGTTCCCTCTCTCGCTGTGTCTCTTTCTGTCAAATAAATAAATAAAATCTTTTTAAAAAGTAAAATAAAAATTAAAAAGATAAAAAATAGACTTTCTATCCTCCTTAGAGGAGACGCAGATATCCATCATGATAAATCAGAGAACTCAAAGTATCAATTCAAAAGATGTCAAAGGATATTTTTAAATTTTTTTTCTGCGCTCTAGCCTTGGCAAGTTTACCAAACCCTGTGCATAAAGAAAAAAATAAAAGCAAGGCATACGATTTTTTTAACAGGCAAATCTTCTGGATGTAAACCTCTCTCTCTCTTTTTAAATAATCCTTATACCCAACATGGGGCTCAAACTCATGACCCTGAGATCAAGAGTTTGCGTGTTCAAATGACGGAGACTGCCAGGTGCCCCTGTAAAATGTTAATTTTTAACAGAAAATCCTTTGTATTTTTACTTTGTGTCACTGCAAAATTTCAGACTCAAACTGAAAATGGTAGGCTTATTTTACAAATTATTTAAATTGCAAACATCTCCCATAAAATCAAATTAAATCGTATATTTATTAAGATTTATTTATTTATGAGAGAGTGTGCACACACGCGCAGGGGGAGGGGCAGAGGGAGAGAATCCCAAGCAGACTCCCGGCTGAGCACAGAGCTGGCCTGCGGCCCCATTCTACCACCCACGAGATCAGAACCTGAGCTGAAACCAAGAGTCGGTCGCTTAACCGACTGAGCCACCCAGGCCCCTAAACCATAAAAATATTTTTAAGAGTAGAGGAAAGGTTTGGCTACAAAAGAGCACAAGAGGAGCAGTACGCTGACCAAGGCAGTCACATGCCACAGGGTAGTTCCAGGCTCTGTGCATTTGTCAAAAGTTACAGAACTGTACCCTCAAAAAAGTAAATTTTAGTTTATGTAAATTTCACAACAAATTCCTAAAAGCATCAATTAAACAAATTTTCACTAGGAACAGTACCTATGTCACGGAATAGTTGCGAGAACTCAATGAGATAATGGATTTAATGTCCTCAGAGTAAGCACTCTGTACATTTTAAGATTATTATGGTATTACCACTGTCTCGGCATTTCATATACAATTCACATTCAAATCAAATCAATTCATTTATCAAGGATCAATCTTGTCCTGACACAGAGCTGGCTTCTACAGTAAATAAAGACCTATATTCATGTCTGCTCTCTCAAGAGTCTCAAGAAGGTAACCTATGCTCTGGTCCCACAATCTAAAAACGAGGTTAAAATTCAGTTAAAATTACTCAGGAACAAAGTCAACGCTAAATTACCCATAATAAAAGGTGACCAAGGCCAGATGATACAAGGTCAGTTCTACGTGGTTTTAAGTATACTGGATCACCTGTGATTTGTTTGGCTCTCTTTTTCTGAGGCAGAACCTTCCAGGCTTGGACGCAGAGCCTGGGGCCAACATTACAATGGGTTTGCATTCTCCAGGCACGCATTAATAGATGGCAGTCTAGGGGGACGAGGGGCGGGCTGGGTGGTAGGAGAAAGCACCTAGGGAATTAAATACTCGGTATGCATGATCGACACAGAGAAAATGCAGACTTTATTAGCACCATTGAATACTCAGGCGACTCAACATTTACGCGGATAAAAGAGTCAGGACGATAAAGATTTCCTGGTTCAAAACTCTCCTGGAAGAAAGAGGTCTTAGAAATCAACAATTATAGGGCGCCTGGGTGGCTCAGTGGGTTAAAGCCTCTGCTTTCAGCTCAGGTCATGATCTCAGGGTCCTGGGATCGAGGCCCACATCGGGCTCTCTGCTCAGCGGGGAGCCTGCTTTCCCCTCTCTCTCTGCCTGCCTCTCTGCCTCCTTGTGATCTCTCTCCCGCTGTGAAATAAATAAATAAAATCTTAAAAAAATAAAAAAAAAAAAAGAAATCAACAATTATATATATCTCGTATTGAAGTAGCATAATCTGGGCATCTTGTTATGCTGGTGAACAGCAGGATAGACACCACCACTAAAAGTTAACACACTCACTCCGACAGAAAATGATAGACAACACTCCAAAAAATAAACGTCACATTCGAGCCCTTCGGCAATTTTATTGAGTACAATCTGCCATCATTTCTATCAATGATCTTCAAATGGTGGCTCTTAACATAAATGTAATAGGTCCCACTGAGCAATTGTTTAAAAGGAACAGAGTAGAGATGCAAGGGCAGAACAGAGTAGGTACAGCCAGTTGGGACTGGATACAAAAATGAATGGATAGATTAAGATGGACAGGACATAGTGGGTGGATTTGGATCGTTAGAAAAGGGAAAGGAAAGAAATACGAAAGCATACAGCAAAATAAATAAATAAATAAAAGACGCGCTGAACATACCAACTGACTGTGCATATGGCTGCATGAGTCATGGTCAAAACAATTTTTGAAAAACACTGACTTAAATCTTAACCCATGCAACCTCTTATCTAAAACCGCTTTAAAATCATGTTTTCATGCTATTCCCAAGGACAAGAATCCAATGCTTATTTCCAAGAAAAGGAATTCCCTATCCAGCTTTGTGTAACCAAGGCAGGAGAGAAAATTAAAAACATAAGCCTATTTTCTGAATGTGTATTAAGTCACCAGATGCGTAAAGGATATCCATGACATTAGTCCTGTGACCTAAGATCTGCCTCACTTCATTGCTTTACTTTGACAGATATCATCTCTGTACTGAAACAGTCAACCTCACAGCGAGGGTCTGAAATAGTGACTCTTTTCTGCTCCACTCTATGCTAACAATCTATGCCGTGCACTGAGAACGGCCATCAAGAGCTGCCCGTGTGCACGGTCTTCCTAATCCTATTTGCATTGATGACTCCTCTCCAAAAAGACAAACTGATTGTACCTCTGGGAAGCCTCTTCTCCAGATTGCTAGCTATTGCAGTTGGTTGCAGGAGAGGACCTTGCCCCCCCACCCGGCCACTCACCTTCCCCTGCCCCCCGATACATTCAGCACAACAGAGTCAGGATCTAGCAAATCACAACCAGATGACATCCTCAAGACCACAAATTCCATTCCTCAACTCCCTGGTATGTAGAGTTTATGTAATGTTTAAAATAAAACAAACCCAGTATTTGGGCCACGAAAATTTCTTTTAACAAAAAGCAAAAAATCCATCAAACCATAACTGGTAGCAACTAAGTAACAGAAATAAACAGGTTACCTTACAAAGTGATAACCTAAAGAAAAAGGCATGCTGGAAAACAAAACATGGGAGAACAAAACAGCTGGTAGGTGTCTAGGAAAGAGTTAAAAACCTGTCAGCATAAAGGGTGTAGAGACAGAAACATAAACACTTCTTCAAAGTCCAAGGTATCCAGACAAAAACAAACAGCAGATAGTTTCTACAAAGGCTAATGTATATGCATGCAACATCCATTTCTTTCTGTTCTTTTTCTTTTTTACGATATTATTTTTAAGGGGCGCCTTGGGGATGCAGTTGGGAGGCTGCCTTCAGCGGGGGTCAAGATCCCGTGCTCAGCAGGGAGCCTGCTTCTCCCTCTCCCTCTGCTTGTGTGCGCTCTCTCACACACTCTCCGTCAAATGAAGGAATAAAATCTTAAAAAAAAAAAAAAAAAGATTTATTTTCAAATAATCTCTATACCCCACGGGAGTCTCAAACTCACAACCCCGAGATTGAGAGTTGCATGCTCTACCAACTGAGCCAGCTGGGTGCCCCAATCTTTCTTTTTCTCTTTTTTTTAATACACCATCCATTGCAATCAATTTTTTAGACCTTTTAAATGGCAGGCTTTGTATCTTTTCTTTTTTTCTAATTACAAAGGTTACCTATACTCATTATAGCAATTTCAAACAATATACAAATATAACTTAGAAAGTAAAAGTCCTTCATATCCCGCTCTCCAGGGATAACCATTGTTAATAGCTTTGCTTATTCTTCAAATTTGGAATGAATATACTAATTAGATTGTATGCATTACAGATTTCTTATACATAAAATAAATTTTTAAGAAAAACAGAATCATTCTACATATACAGTATTCTTCAAGTCGTGCTTCTTCAACCTCCTGATACATATCTTGAAAATCTTCTCCTGTCAGGAGACCCAGATCTACATCACTCTTTTTAATGGCTACAAAGCATTCTATTATGTGGACAGACCATAATTTATGTCACCAGTCTCTTAGAGATAGACATTTGGGTTGCTTCCAATTTTTTGCTATTAAAACAATGCAGCAGTTATATCCATCTGTATATATATTTAAAGTATTTCTGTAAGCTGAATTCAGTGAAACAGGTTTTTGTTCAGGGTCATAGAATATGTTAAATTTTTTTTTTCCAATTAGCCACTTAACTTTAATTCATACTACCAAAAATCTTCAAGGTAGCAATTGCTGTAATTGCTTAATTATTTTGATTTTCATCTTTACTACTTTTTTGAAAATAATTTATTCTACTCAAAATTAATTGCATAGGTATTAAATCAAAAGGTATGTTTTAATACATCCCTGATTGCTTACTAGAAAATAATGCATTGTCCACACTCTACATAAAAATATTCTGGTTTTATAAATTTCATGTATCCCCCAAATCACTGAAAAACTCTTAAATCCCACATTAGAACCTAGAAGTTCTTCTTCGGTTCAAATAGATTCACTGTAATCACAGTTTTCTGTTTGTCTTCCAAAAGAGGGGAAAAAAAATGCAAGGATCCCCATCACACTTGCAGCTTCAGAATCCAACTCAAAAAACTTACCAAATTGTCACTCCTAAATGAGTACATAAAAAACTCAAACACAAAAAGTCACGACATTCAGAGTCTGATTTCCAGTAAATCACCCAGGACACATTTCATGGCAAACAAAACACTTGCTGAGGACTAGAGTTACCGGGGCAACCATAACTGACCTTTTATGTTTTATTTATCAATAGTATTGCTGAATTATTCTCTTTCTTGGAAACAAAGGAGAAAAATGTATTATAAACAATGATAATTAATTAAGGGTCCCCTGTTGCAGAGTAAATCACTGCTGCTAAATCTGTGTTTGCCTAACAGACGTGCTGCTATCTGCTTCCTAGTTCTTGTCTGGGCTAAGGATGGAGATGGCACACCCCAAGAAGACATTCGCAAGTTACGGATATTAAACCTGATGCTTCCCATGGAAAGAATGGGAGAGTCCATTCTCAACAGACATTGGGACATATATGGGAATTCTATGCTACCACCTCCCAACATCTGGCACATAGTAGGTACTTGCTTACAAAATATGGAATGAACCCTAAAATGAATAGATGCCTGAATGAATAAATCTGCCTATCTTTCAAATTAGTTTCTAAGACTAGAAATTCCAAACTTTTCACCATTTAAGATCTACCTTTTTATAAATGCCAAATGTTCTCATCTAATCAAGTATCTCCATTAAGAAAAGCATACTTTTTGTTTTAGCATCCTAGCATATGGTCATACCTGCTTAAACCTGACAGGGAGAAAGGGAAAAACAGCTGGGACTGAAAGAAAATCATATAGAATTCCCGGTGTCCAAAATAGGACATTAAGAGCATTTATAATGAATTGGATTTATTCATAATCCTTATCAAGGAGGCAGCAGGGTACAGAAAAGAGAGCCCTGGGCTGCAAGTCAGAGGCCTGGAGCTCGGTCCTGGCCTTGGATTTAATGAGTAAGTCCCTTCAATTTTCTGAGTCTCAGTGCCTTCATTTACAAGATAAGGAGGTTAGTCTGTGTGACCTCCCAAGTCCCTCTAGCTCTAAATGTCCATGACACACTGACCTGCCTTCCCTCTAAAAGGGAAAAAGATATCAAGGACACCTCAGTAGGAAAGCATCTACCTGGGAAAAGAGGAGCACTCAGTCCGCTGCCCAAGCGAGGCCAATGGGCAGCCAAGGGGACTTCGGTGACTATAGCTCACTGGCCAAGGTATTTCAACTCCCCCACGTCTCCATCCACCCTCAGCAGTCACAACCTGAGCCCCAGCTTTCCCAAGGAGATGCTCCCACATACACTCTAACTTACACCCACACTTGTTCTCAAGGTCCTCTGCATCCCTCCATTGCAGGAGAAAACATGGTCTCTTCTCCCTCCTCCTGGCCTTCATCATGGCACTTGCTTCCTCCAGCAGATCAACTCTCACTTCTTTATCCTCTATCTCCCTCGGCATTACCTTCTATTTTTTTTTTAATATTTTATTTGAAAGAGCGAGTGAGCAGAGTAAGAGAGAGAGCACAAGGTGGGGACAGAGGGAGAGGGAGAAGCAGACTCCCCACTGAGCAGGGAGCCCGAATGGGTCGATCCCACGACCCTGGGATCATGAACTGAGCCGAAGGCAGATGCTCATCTGACTGGGCCACCCAGACATCCCTATTACCTCCTATTTTTGGTATATGTACATATTTTCCAGTCTATTTTAAATACATCCATATTTTTTAAGCCCCCTCAATCCTACATCTCCTATTTCCACTTCCTTCTCCCTTGCCCTACCTTCACCAGCTAAGTCTCTTCAAACACTTGTCTAGACTCCTGCCTCCCACTCTGCACTCCCTGTTCACGCCACCCACCGCCATCTGGTTTCCACTCACCACTGCACCGAGCTCCCCTGTAAACGCCTAAACGCTAGGTCCACAAATGGCCCTCTTTATCTAATCTTACCTCCCTCTAGCATTTGACGGTGCTTCTCTCCCCCTTTCTTAGAACTCTCTTCTCTCTTGGATGCTAAGATAAAGCCTTCCTGGTTTTCCTCAAAAGCCGACAGCTCCTTCTTGGTTCCTTTCACTGGTTCATCTTCTGCCATTCCTTTAAGGGTTGACATTCCATAAAGTTCTGTCCTTAGCCCCTCTCCTGCCCATACCCAGTGTATGCATTCTTCTTAGGAGCGCCTGTCCATGGCCATGGCCCCAAATGAGTGTTGTAGAATGCAGCTGGATATCTCCACGCGGGTACGCCACACCCCACGGCGACACTGAGGGCACCGGCCTTGATCCCAGCACTGCCTGGGACTCTAAACTCCCTGTCTTAGTGGACGTATCACCACTTAGATGACCTAGGCAAATGTGATCATCAACTAGGCTTCTCCTTCTCTTCTCAATCCCGCATTCAGTCACAAAATGCCATCCACATAAATATACCTTCAAGCCAACTTCCTCCCAAACTGCTTAGCAAATCCCCGAGTTGAGGCCCCCCGTAACCTCGGCTTCTTCCATGGTTTCTCCCTAGCCTTCTCCTACCTCCCCAGTGCATTCCACACCGATCTCATCCTCACCACCCCCGCTCCTCCACCCACTCTAGGCAACTCACCCTGGGATAAAGCCCAAACTTCTCATGAAAATTTTCGTGTGAGAAGTTTCATGAAACTTCTCATGACCAAGTTGGTCCTCCTTAACTGACTCCCATGTGCCTTTCCACCTTCACTTTTTGCTGCTACATCAAAGGCTTTTCCCCCCAGCCATGCCAAACTATTTGCAGTTCCCAGAATCCCCCATGCTCTTTATTGCTTCGGTATCTGTCCACATATTATCCCTCTACCTGGAAAAACTGCTAATACAGCTACATGGCTATCTCATACCTCCCTTTCAAGACTCATCTCAAGGGCCCCCCTGAAAGTCTTTCCCAAGTCCAAGTCTGCACATTGAGTCAGGTCCTCCTCTTCTCCACTTCTGAAACACTCCCAAACTATGTCTGTTATTGTTCTTAGCACACAGCGTTGTTATTCTTACTGTATTTTTACTGAGCACAGAGTGGGTAATACATACACATGTACACACAGATATGCATGTAGCATTTACTCAGAAAGCATTAAAAAACTGAGGACAAAATTTATAGTCATATTAATTTTAATCTTGGATAAGTACACTGTGAAGCTTCTCTATATTCACTGGGGCACACAGAGTCTTCCTGAGTTGAGTCACAGCGCAATTCCATTTGTCACTGGAAGTAGAGGTGGAAGGCCTTCTGACCTTGGTTTCTCTTACAAAATGACCATTTTATAAGAAACACTGGCTGTGCACTAGACATCACAGACTGTCCTAAAGAGTTAGCTCCTTCAGGAAACTTATCATCCCACAGAACCTACAGAATCTCTTTCAAGAAAAAGTTTGTAGTGAGATTATTGTATAGAGACATTTCTGTGCATCAATATTCTTTTAAAATGTAGTAAAACAAATAAGACCACACATGAAAATTTTGCTTTCAAATGGAATGGTCCATGGCTTCCTTATGTTAAGTTTTGAAAGTTCACTCAGATGTCCTTCTGCTACCTCTCAGTTCTGTTGGTTATTAAGCTTCAAATCACTGTCATTGGGCAAGCAGTGAACATGCAATAATTACTTCGTATTTTTCTTTCTCCTTCTCTATCATCTTTAAATCCACAATATCTCAATCCAACTGATGTCAGTAAATCCAGTCTGTCCCAACTTTTCTCTAAAACTCTTAAAACTATTTGAATGAGGTGTTGAGCAGCTGTCAGTTATGGATTTGAAAATAAAAAAGAGCCTGAAAATTGTACGTTCAGTATAAAAAGATTAGGTGAAGCAATTCAGAATGTTTAAGAACTTTAAATCAAGTTAAAAGCAGTTACTATGGCCAGACCTCATGAAGCTCCGCTTAAGAGTCGCATTAACCTGGCAGTCAAAACTATTTAAAATGAATAATGTTTTTTTCACATTTCACTCACTTTCAGTATCCAAAAAAAAAAAAAAGATAACAATGTGAATTGGCATACAGCAGTACGGTCACGTAAGAGTAACCTTCAAGATTTAGCATCCTAAGGACAAAGCGAGAGCTATTAATCTGTGGACTTGATGAGCTCTATCCTTCTGAGGCCAAAAGGGGTAACTCCTCATATAAAGAAAGCACAATTAGGATATTCCAGAAGCTTTCCAACATGAAAACCAAGAGAAAAGTCGAGAAAAATGTGCAATTTGGATGCCTACAATAGCTGAGTCCAAGGCACAAGATGAATCTTCTGAATGTGGGGTGAATGTCAAAGTCTTAACCCAAAGGCTCTTCCAACCCCTTCTCTCACGAGTTCATGCTATGGAATGAGCATGAGAATTTGCCTTCTGAATTTTAAGTGTGGAGCTCTGCAGTCCAAGATGGTAGCCACTAGCCGTATGAGGCTGTTTAGGTTTAAATTCACTAAGATGAAATAGGATTGAGAAGTCAGCTCTTCAGTTGCAGTCACCACATTTCAGTGCTCAACAGTCACGGGGGGCACCTGGCTACACTGGGCAGCACAGATCAAGACTATTCCCATCATCACAGGAAAGTTCTAGTGAACAGCGCTGGAGAGACTTGGCTAGAGAAAAGATGCCTGAGATGCTAGACTCGCCCACTCAAGTTTTCAGAGCTCCCCAGCTAACCTGAGCTGTGCTCTGATCATGCTACCTGTAGAAGTGCCGTCATCTCTTCAAGGTGCAAAACTTCCAGCAGGATGTGTCTTTCACCTGGAAGAGGAGTTCGGGCAATGCAGACCACCACTCGGCAGGCTGCCATGTTAGCCTGAGCCACACTCTCACCACTCAACTGCAAATCCAAATGCTCCCACACATCAATTTAATTTGTGACCCCTGCCAGCTAATATGGGCTAAGGAACCAGGCACGGTCTTTCTGGACTTCACATAGCTTGCTGAAAACGAGGGTGGCAAACATGAATCTACCCACAGAAAAGGAGCTGCCGTGAAGCTGACCTAGATTCCTCCTGCCATCCCGGAAGTGCTCCCTGTGCTACACTAGGATTTGTTTTTGTTGTCTGGTGCTTATTGTTAAAGAAGCACACTCCAGAAAAACAGCAGACATCTATCTTCCCTCCGTGCTTATGCCTGCCAAAGCTGTCACTCATTACGTGAAATGCAGGGACAGTTGGGAAGTTCATTAATTTGCTCTTTATTCAACACCACAACCTCAAGAATCTTAATTAAACATTTTAAGGAATATGGACAGGCTGAACAGGCTCTCGACAGCTCCCTATGCCGTGGTTAAAGGCACAGTTTGCTGCACTGGGTTACAACACTGAGAACTGATCTCACTGTAGTACATTCTAGTCCAAAACATGGAAACTCGATCCAGTGTGGCCACATCCTAGCTGTGTGACGGGGCTGTTATTACCTGTCTAATTTCATTCTTCTAGAACCTCCTCCCCAGAGTTCATTCGCTCCCAAGATAACCCTCCCATTCTCCCCTTCATGACTCTTCAGCCATTTAGATAACAGACTTCCATCCCACATCAACCCTGCCTGTCTCACACCTACAACATTATTCTCCTGTCCTCTGACTCATCCTTCCCAGACTTCATCACACTGACTTATCCTGTCCCTGCAAAGTACACCTTCCTTAAGGCTTTACCTGGAGGATCTCCCAATAAGCTCATCTCCAGCACCTAACTCGCGGTTGGGCACATATTCACTTACCTATCACCTAGCTAAGTGAATCAATGCATACTGTAGAAATTCAGCTATCAACTCTTTACAAATGACTTTCAAATGTGCAACTCTAGTTCTGCTTTCCATTTCTCTTCTAAACCATAGGACTCCATTTCAAACCACCTTCTAAGTATTTCCACCATGTTCTCACAGTAGCTTAAGTTTAAAATATTCCAAAAAAAGCTCATTGTCTTTCCTTATTAAAACCATTGTTTGATGGTTTTATTTCTGTGCATTGGAAAAGCTGTTCTCTTAAGCTACTGAAGTTCAAAAACGGAAGCGCAATTTCACTTCTAGTTTTTATTTGCTCTCAATCCCCATTTCTGGTCAGCCATCAAATCCAGTCAATTCTACCTCCATTCTTCTCCCACTGCCCTAGTTTAAGTTTTCATGCAGTCTTATTGAACTATTTGTACCACTAACCGATCCCTCGATCCTTTGTTTCTAATCTATGCACAAACTATTGCCAGATTCACATTCCTAAAGCGCCAATCCGATGTTGCCTCACTGCTCAAAATCCCTTCAGTAGTTCCCAGTGACCTCCTGAATTAAATCTAACTTTGGCGTTCAAAGGTTTTCCGCAACCTGGCACCAGCTATCTTTCCTTAAATCCCATCTCACACTCCATCTTAGCTTTCCTACCTGTAAACTTCGATTCATGTGGTTCTCCCTTAACCTGAAATATCCTTTCTTCTCACCTCTTCCTTCCCCGTTCTCAAGACGTGGTTTAAATGGAGAGCCTTCTGCACTCCAACTCCCTTCCTGCTCCCTCCCTTGTCCCCCGACGGAAGGACAGAGAAGACAGTGATCTGAATTCTCAACTCCTTATCCAGTTCTTTGCCGTGGCCACCTCCACACCTTCAGGAGCCCCACAGAGAATATCAAGAGAGGAAAGACAGCACAAAGGAGCATTCCACGTGACTGCCCACGACTTCTTCGGCCTCATCCCTGATGTGCTCTCAGTAAACTGGGTGTCATTCTCTCCAGCCCTGTTTTGAACGTGAAGGACTCATTCTGTTTAGGCCAGCAGTTTTCACATCTTTTTCAAAAAGCACCTATTTCAAAGAGAATCTTTTGGTGATCAATATATAAATGCAGAGCTTCTCTTGCTGAAATGGGAGAGTGCTTTGGGAACTAGCACCAGGTAAATGTTATAAAATGAATTAACTCTAGCAGTTATTCCATTATAAGTAGATTATATATTCACTTTTTTTTTAAAGCCTATCCTTTTCTTGCTCCTTTAGTTCACGAAAAGTTCAGGTCATAATCTTCAAGGTGATGACCTCATTTGAAAAAATCCTAAAACCTTGAAAAATATTCTATTAAAGCATAACTCTGAATACACTCACCTTATGAAACAAGGATAAAAAGATATAATCATAGATAAATTAATATGAAAATGGGAGATCAGTTTTGGTTAAAAAAAAAAAAAAGGTGAAGGGAAGTTCTGCTACTACTTTAGCCTGAAAGACTGACTTTCTAGACCTGATTCATGCTACAGCATGAATGGAATACAAAGCTTGAGGAATAACATTTCAAGAGGAAAAGAAAACTGAACGGGGTAGTTATTTAAAGAATCATCAACTTGTTTTCATGCAAATGACCAGAATAATGAAATAAGCAATCCTGCCAACAGGACCTAGAAGCAATTGCTTTTAAATAGGATGCTTGAAGCATCAACCACCTAATTCTAGGAGAAATTGATGAACTAATCTCTTCTATTTTGTGAGTAATACCAATCATATACTATACGTTAACGCACTGACAAAATCTGTATTTCAAAGATATAATTTTTCTTGAATATTGCTATCAAATCATTTACTTGATAGTAGGTCATGCTGATGAAGATATATTTACCAAGATTTACGGTGGAAAGGAAGGGTTTAATGACCGCAACTTGAGGGATTCCTGAGAAAGCAATCCCTGAAAAATGTCTACCCAGGAAAGGGGGGAAATGGTACACGGTGGAAATCAAGGCACATACATGATTCCATGCAAAACCTCAACTAATTGCAATAATCTACCCACAAATGCCTCAGACATGTGAGCTACGTAACCTAAGACAATACAGAGCTATAGAGCTACAAGGGAAGCATCGATAAAATGCTATGATTCTCCATAATTCAAAGCATTTAAAGCACCAAACACAGACTAGGCTGGATGCATGCCTGAGGCAGGGAGAAGAGAAGTCTAAATGGATGGATGTGAATATGAAGGAACACTTTAGAAACAGGCCATAAAAAACAAGTTATGATAGGTCCTCCTCCCCCTCCCAATACTGTCAGGAAGTGAGAGTTATTGAACAGGGATCACTTATGACAGTGAGAAAAAAGGCTGGCCACCCCCTCCCCCTAAAAACGCCTTTACAAGGTCACAGATATATCAGTGTCATAAATGCATTTAAAAAATATTACAGCAATAAACTCCAGTTAGAGTGGGTTCCACCTCTATGTTCACAGGGAAGAACAAACTCCAAACTTCTCCTAAATTAAAAGGTGATGTTAGCCAACTCTCTTTGCCCTCAGCCTGCCTAAGAGATCTCTCCCGTCTTCCCTGTCAGACCCACAGGAGACCTGACCGCTTACAACCAGATCCGCCATAGGCAAATACGCTTAATTTTGCCACACTTTAGCACCAGCTACAGACTGTCACAGTGGAAGCGTCTTCAAAAGACAGACTGCCTTTCCCATCTCATTTTTTTTAAACGCAGCAACAAGCCATTTCTCATGTTTGATCCGACTACCAAGATCTATTTTCTGATCCTGTAGCCACTGACTCCACATATATCTTTATTACTGTACAAGAAAAACTGTTACCCTGAGGTTTAAATTTCCCTAAGTTCACCATGCCCCTCCTGAGAACATATCTCCGTTTTAAGATGAGACTCTCAGGAAAATGGGAGGAGAGGGGCAGATGGCCTCAGAGAGAAGTTTTCTTAGTGTGTTGCCTCAACTATAAAGTGCCAACACGACATGACAAGGACTCAAAGTCCAGCCATCCCCGGACTGGAAAGTGATTACATAAATGGAAAGAGGTTCTCTTCTCTGGGCTGGTAGTCTAAATCTCTCCAACAATTGCCCAATAACGAAGTATGAACAAACACACTTGGCGTCAGTCCTTTAGGCTATGAAGAAGTCAAGCACGTTGATAGCTCTCTACCCATTATGAGAGAACAAGCAACTTCTACTAAGAATTCTCACCCCAAAAGCTGATAATAAGACAACCCGTAAGTGAAATTCCATAAACACAAAGGCCTCACGCAAGTCATAAACCCCCAACCACCAGTATTCATAACAAAGGAGAAGAGAGAGGCTGTGCACATATTGGAAATCAGATACTATAAGGAGAGTGAGTGAATAAAAAACTTTTGGCCAGAGTGGAACATTTCTGTTGGTGGAAACAACTGGACGAATCTGAAATGCACAGGTATACGGAAAGAACTTGGGGCAATTCTGAGAAGCATGTTTAAAAGGACGGAAGAAGCTAAGTCAGATAAAGCCCTTTAGGGAAGTACAGAAGAAAGGCACAAAGAAAAGGCACCTAACCGGGGTGCCTGGGTGGCCTGGGTGCTTTAGCGTCCAACTCTTGGTTTCAGCTCAGGTCATGATCTCAGGGTCCTGGGATTGAGCCCTGCATTGGGCTCCATGTGATGTTTGCTTGAGATTCTCTCTCGCCCTCTGCCTCTGCCCCTCCCACTCTTGCTGTCTCTCTCTCAAATAAATAAAATCAATTAAAAAAAAAAAAAAAAGCACCTAACCAACCAGAACGTTAACAGTAAGTTTCCTTGAGGAATTGGACCTCAAAGTGGATCCCAAAAGTCACGTTAGAATTGGGCATATCAGACATATCAGGAGGAAGGGGGACCACATAAAAAAAAAACAGAGATGCCCAAGAGAGCATGGCATATCCAAGACACATTTACTTTGGTAAAGCAAAGAACATGATGGGGAGCACCTACGGTTAGTCAAAGAAGAAGACTACGGTGTGTGTGACTGGCAGGAAATGAGCTGGAGAAGAAGACAGAAGGTAGTGAAGGGCACCGAAGGCTACACTGAAAGAGCGTCAGCTTTGACCTCAGGGTGCCAAGAAGACATTTAAAGACTATAAGCATGAAAGTGACAATCAAATGTGTATTTTACAAAAACCAGTGTTAGGGATGTATTACAAGGGACAAGACTAGAGGCAAATGGACAAATTAAGGGGCATTTCTAAAGTGTGAAACTACTTTCCTCATTGTAAAATGAGGATAAGGGTCAACTAAGGCAGGGTTCATGAAACAGAGTGAATGCAAGATAAGCAAGACTTGGTACCTAACAGAGAGTGTAGGATGAGGAAATAAGTACTCTAAGACATCTCCCAGATGGATTTAACGCATGGGGTAGATGGTGGTACCCTTCCTCAGGATAGGAAACACAGGACAGAGGGAGGTTTGGGGAAGAGAGACAGTTTCAGACATCTAGAATTTTAGAAAAATATAGTGAAGTGTTTAGAAGTACAGGTACTGAAGACAGACCTGGTTCTGCCACTTACTACTTATGCCTCTTGGACAAGGGGCCTACCATCCTCCCCGCTCCCTCATCTGTAAAATGCAGTAAGAGAGGTCACCACTCACAGGGCGATAATGGGGATTATATGTGATCATGAATGAAACACGAAAGGAATGATAGTTGCTGCTTGTCATTAATATTTTTTGAGCTTACTGTGGAACCCCTAGACTGAGATGCCCAGGAGGCAGTGTTAGAACATGGTCTCACGTTTAGATGCAAAGGCTGCATACTTCACAGTAAGTAAGTACACCACAACTTGGGGAGCGGGGGGCCGGCAGTGGGAAGAATGGGGGCATTGAGGCTTGAGACACAGATTTGCCAATTTGCTGGATGAAGAGTCGAGAAAGACTGATGAGGAGCAGGGCAAGCCATGATTATTAAACATCACAGACATGCAGTGCATTCTATGGAAAGGGGCAGTCCCTATTTCGTTGCAAGTAACTTGGTGAATTAAGTGAAAAAAACAGATACAGAATTCTTCCAACAACCCAAAGAGAACTATTACCCTGAAAGGAAGAAATGAAAGAGACATGAAGATGACATGAAGATAGTAAAAAGAAAACTGGCATCTAAGTAAAAAAAAAAAGTCAAATGGGGGGAAATCATCAAAATAAATATGAGACCCGAGGATTTTCCTAATAAGGAGAAGGGATGATGTTAGGCAGATGTTAACGTTTGTAGAAAATATTAAAAAACAAACAAACAAAAAAACACCTACCATTATTTTTTCAAAAGGAAAACCAGGAAGGCTCTATGAGAAAGGAATGAAATTGACTCCTATAGAAAGGTAGGTGGGAATGTGCCAGAAAACACAGATAAGGGAGTAAGACTTCTTTATACAGTTTTGATTTTTAAGCCATATTAATGATTGACAAGTTCAAAATATATAATTAAATCAAGAGGTGAAGGAATAAAACCTAAAATTGAATATAAACAGAAACAAATGATCTTAACTCGGTATTTATATAGCTAATTGATCACACACACAGAAAAGGAACTAACTCTTGAACTTATAAACACAATACTCTGTCTATCCTCCACAGGATCTATTTAAAAGGCAAAAAGAGGGGCGCCTGGGTGGCTCAGTCAGTTAAGCATCTGCCTTCAGCTCGGGTCATGGTCCCAGGGTCCCACATCAGGCTCCTTGCTCAGCAGGGAGCCTGCTTCTCCCTCTCCTGCTCATGCTCTCTCTCTGTCTTACAGATAAATAAGTAAAATCTTAAAAAAAAAAAGTTTAAAACCAAAAAGGTTGACAGAAAGTCTTGAACTTTATTTGGTAGATTTGTTATCTACAGTGGTCTTGGTAGAATAATTTCAAAAATTTTTTTATATTTAATTAGAAGACGTTGGCATGGCTGGGAACCAAGGTTCTCACCACGGGAAAAGAAAGATACAAACAAGGAACAGGAGAAGGAGGAAAAGAATTTTGGGGTATTAGACCAGAATTGATATATGTAGAGAGAGACACAGATAATTTATATACATACATATAATTTATATGTATAAAGTTATATATAAATACATACTAATTAAAATATTATTTAATATTTATGTTAAAATTATAATATGTAAATAAATATGTAAATTTCTTATACCTATATATCTTAGTTCTGTCCACTGAAACCAGAAGTCAATAGCAACGAGCATACCTCCTTCGTATCTAAATGCCACTCCCCCACTGAAAGGAGTCAGGACTTCTTGGAGAAATAGCTGATTCCAGGTCTGGGGCAGGGAAAATACAAGGTGAGCTTAGACATCTTCTAACAACAGAAAATAAGAAAGCACTTAAAAATTAGAAGAGGTATATCAAAAGGAAGTGAGAGCCAGACAGAGGGGTTCCCACTGGCCCAATGTGACGTAATGAAATACAGTACACTGAATTTTTTTTTTTAAATCTATGAGTCCATTGTGATTTTCAAAAAAGAGGAGAGGAGAGGGAAAGGTAAGTCCTTCTTTACACGAGAATGCTTCTACCCAATGGAGAGAAATGACAGAATTAGGAAAATCACCATTTTGTAACCACCAGTGTAATACTTGATTCTGACAAGGTTTATCAATGCTGCCAAAACCACTACGTGAAGAGTTTTCAGGGAACAGGATGTTCAGTCTCAAAATAGCCCACAAATTACTGATTAATTACAAAGGGATAAAAACAGAGAACTCTATAAATCCACCGCAACTAAGTAACTAAACTTTTGTCTTCAACCAAGGGATCAAACATACCGTCACCGCTAACGGGAAAGTCTGAGGCGAGACTATGGGAAAGTGAGGACAACAGCAGCAGCTTTGCAGCGCTCTTGACTCTGACTAATCTGGATCAAACAATGGGGAACACTCAACCTGTGGAACTGTGGCACGTGCTCCGAAACATCGCTCTAGACTGAACAAAACATCAGAGACACCCCCACGCCTTTAAAAAAAGGAGAAAAAAAAAAGATGGAGGACAAAGGAATGCTTCTAGATTAAAAAAAAAAGGGGGGGGGATGTGAAAGCCAAATCGAACGTAAGCTCTCCTCTCTGATGGATTCTGGATCAGGGAGGACAAAGAGTATTAATGGAACAACAGGGGAGATTTGAATATGGACTAGAAACTAGAGAATATTACTGAATCAGTGCTAAATTTCTTGAATGTAATAATGGCACCGAGGTTACGCAGGAAAATGTCCTTATTCCCAGGAATTGGAGCTATGTGCCGAAGGACTCAAGGGCAAAGTGCCACCATGCCCGCATCTCGCTTTCTTGTGGTTCAGGAATAAAAAGGAAAAAAGATATGTGAGTATACATGGCTTAGAGAGCTAGGTACAGCAAATGGACAAACTGTTAACACTTGATGAATCCAGGTAAGGGGTTTACAAGCATTCGTGATACTTGTCTTTTAACTTCCTTGTGGTTTTAAAATTTTTCCAAAGTAAAAGTTAAGAAAAAATAAGACTACAACCTTCTGGACGACAGAGCCCAACCTACCCAACTATGAATGTGCCTAACTCAATCCCTGGTATACAAGCAGATATTCATTTTAAAAATAATTTTTTTAATTCTCATTTTTCTACCAGATGCCTTATGGGTTAGTTACAGAAAATATCAAGTTCTTGATATAAATGGAGTATATAAAATATAAGAGGTTGAGTAAAATAATAAAGTCCTGTCTGTGTTTGAAAGCCCCCAAATTTGAGGTTATAATCACTGCCAGTTTCTCCAAGGAGACTAGAGGATTCCAATTACTTCCAAAGAACGTTTGATTGCAGGCAGTATCTTCCAGCCACTTTGTTCTCCAGTCCTACCTTAAATAAAGAGAGTTGAGTACATCCTGAATTAACCCTTTCCACATAGTATTTCTCAGTATTCCCAAACACGCTCACAGCAGCGGTCATAGCCAGAGCCAGAACCCCATCCGTAAGGAGTGGCTGTTTTCCTAAGAGCCTACGTATAACACACTCTCTTCTCAAGTACGTTCATACGTGGGATCTTATTTTATTTTTTAACATCCTGTAAGGTAAGTTGTTTTTGCTGTTTTCAACTCAAGAGTAAAGCGCTAGGTTTTACTATTCTGTAACCTAAACTGGGTATTCCGCTTGCCAGCCTGGGCCAGAGATGGAAGAGATCTGCTTCAGAAAAGGAACCGAACGGCCACTAACATTCATGTGATTACTAACAAAACTAAAAGAAAGGAGGCAGAGGTCTCTCCACCAGGATGTGTGCTCACAAGATACGCACAAGGAAAAGTGAAGTTCAGTGTCATTTAAGCTAATCTGTACTTGAACCTTTTAAGAGATAAAACCATTTGAGCAGTAATTTAGTACTAAATTAACTCGGGGTTTTTTTTTCTCCCTATCTATGAAGTTTTCGTTGTTTAAGCGAGGGTTTCTGCAAGAGGAATGAAGCGATGCTCCTTTCCTATTCAGAAGAGAGAATCAAGTTGATAGCGTCCGGGTGGCCTGGCTTTATCACCGGTATACCCGCCCAGCAAAGAGCCATGCACATACCACATTTGGACAGACAACCCTTTTCCCAAGACTGTCCCCAAATACTCTGCAATAATCAAGTGTTTTCTTATCACTGAATTATCATGCTATATAATCCTCCACTAGCAAGCTCTGAACTCGGCAGGAGAAGGATGCCGGACCAAAAATAAATAAATAAGTAAACAAAATAAGGGAAAAACTGTGATAATATTACCAGATAGAGGCTTTGAAAAGACCCTTAAGATAACAAGATTAGCAGTTAGACTGAGAAACAAAGGTTTCATTTTTTTCTTAAGCCCGTGCCAATGCACCCTCTCTGTGATCAACAAAAATGAGACCCATCCTGATGCCAGATGACTGAGCTTAGTTAGGCAGCACTGCCCTCGAAGTCAGAGCTCTTTTAAAAGCGGGCTAGGAAGGGCCTGGGCTTTAGCACACTGTCCTTCTAGCTCCCCAGGTAGGTACTTCTTAGTAACTAGACATTCTGAACATGAGCACCAAACACTCTTCTGAAGGGGGAAATCTTTTGGATCATCTTCAGAGGGGTACGTCTCATTGATGCCAAGTCAGCTGCTCCCTCTCACTCTGACCCAGAATTCTGAAGTCTTCCTGCTCCCGAAGGCTTGACTTTTTGCCGGAAAGACTTACTTCGCTGGCATGTAATTTGTTAAAAGTCAATCACAGCATTTTCATGCTGTCGTGAGTGCCCGCATGCAAACCCGTCCTAGCAAACAGATGCAACACACGGTCGGCACCCCAACGCTGAAAGTTTTCATTCAACGAATGACCACAACATCAGCACATTTCGGCTCACTGTAAAGAAACACACTCGTGTATACACCTGTAAAGCAGAAAAAGAAAGGTCTGTGTTGGGGTACAGTTTAGATAAGCACGTGTTAGTGACACCGAAGAGGCGAAGGGAAGATATATATTCGCAAGGTAGGCGAGGAGAATCAGCAGGCCTCTCCACCGGGAAACCGAACAGTCAAGTGAGAAACAGGTAAGAGAGAGGTTTCATGCAAAGACAACCAGCTGAAGGCTGGGAGCAGAACCCCCTTCTTCCTCAGTTCAGTGGAGAGTCATCTCTCTTCCAGTCCCACCGGGACCAGAGTGGAAAAGTAGTAAGAAATGCGGGTGACTAGAGAAGGAGGGATAAGAACACAGCTGAGGAAGGAACAACCTAATAACAGAACAGGGAGGACTGCGAATCAGATGCGAGAAGCAAGAATCTGAGATTAGGTTTCCTGGAAGGGCAGTGTAACGATCCTGTCCAGAAAAGAATCACAACTCAGGCAGGTGGATTTACATCCCGACTAGCAGAGGCTGCGGTCGGGGGAATTGCCTGGGAAGCTTCTGCTAGTAAGACATGGTTTAGAGAGGGCGTCAAGGCTTCCAGAGAATGTCGTGGAGAAACAATCAGCCCCATTTTATTTCCGTCCAAGAGTGAAAGCTAAGGAGGGAAAAAAAGACTCCAAATTTCAGGGCCTTGGAGACCAGGACGACGGTGGTGTCATTTGCAATAATGGAGACTTTGAGAAAAGTTGATACCTATGGCAGAAAAGATGAAAGGTTCAGTTTCTGACATGTTAACTTTTACGTTAATCCGAGCCAAGTGTCGATCTGGTACAGACAATGGGAGAGATGGGGCGGGTGAACCCTTTGTTTGTAGGCAGGTTCCTCCCTGCCCCCCTCCGGGGACCTCATAACTTAATTCCAATTTGACACTGCAGTCCAGGGCTGGATAGCTCAAGAGCGCCTACCTTACCGAGGAAGACTGCCAAGAGCGAGATCCTTCTTCCAGACATTTTTAAAAGTCCATGTCCCTGGAATATCATCTTCAAACACTGAGTAGCATTTAAATATATATCACAGTGCTTTCATTTTAAGCCTATTTAACATTTCTGAAATCTCTAGATCAAAATGTTGGGTCAAATGACTCTATTCCAGTAAAATATCTACTAAACGAAAAAAGTTTCCCCACCCAGCCTACATCTCTCTTAAGATAATCACCCCATTCAAGACACCTGTCAGTCATAACAGATTTTCTTCATGCTGCTTTCTCTCAACACTGCTGCCAAGTTGCTCTTTTGAGTAATAATAAAGGCCACATGTCACTTTTGCGGTGCATGTATATAAATACCTCCAGCTCCCTTTCTTCTAACCCTAGTTCAAGGCCAACTGCACCAAGGCTTTGGAGAACCAGCACTGGAAGATCTTCAAAGAGAAACTGCCCATTAACCACAACAGCAGCTGCTGGCTAGAGCCTGCAATTTAAATCTCTGAAAAAGAAACTGTGGCTTCTGAAATTCAAACAAGGAGGTGCCACTTGTAATTACAAACATTCCAGTGGGTCCCTTCCCTCCTTGATGGTTTCCAAACAAAGGCTTTTTATTTGATTTTGGTGGTGCTCCCCAATGGAGGCAGGCTTTCCTTCATGCTTTGCTGGTGCCATGGCCAACTCAGAAGAGGGACGCGGGTAACGGGTTTTTACCTGGCCAGGAATGTCCAGATCCCTCAAAACCATCTCATGTGTAATTACTTGTTTGGCTGGAAACCAAAAAACCCAATGCTTCGGATTTATAGCCCACATTAAATACATTTGTGAAAAAGCCTCTTAACACACACACACACACACACACACACACACACACACACACACACGCCCCTTCATATTTCACGAACCTTAGAAAATGGAACCAACCTATTTTCCCATAAACCAAAGTTCAGAAATTAACCCTGAAACATTCCAGCATTTCTAGCTAAAATTTTAAAAAATCCTATTTTAAATCAACAGGACAGATCCAGAGAAGTAAAAATAGTAACCTTTTTTTTTCTGCCTCCCCACCCCATACCCCCGGTCCTACAAAAATAAGGCCCAAATACTTACGGCTTGTCGTTTGGGTTTCCCACACCAAAGAAGGCATTCTGTGATCACTTCGGTTACAGAATACGGGCTGAAATTAGCATTTAGCCAGCACGAGATGAGAAAAGACATCTTTTTTCTTTTAAGCCATATATTCACAGAACACAGAGGCATTTATGCCACGGAGGCATTTAAAGATAAATACAGGAATGAGGTATCTCACAGCCATCAAACTAAAATAGCCTTGCCTACAAAAGTCCTCAGATGGAGAGCATTCATTATGAGAACAACTGGAAATGGCCAATCTCGCCATGGGTGCTTTCCATAGTGCGCTACAGTTGAGGGATTAGCTACAATTACGGCATATTTACACAACCATATTTACACAACAATAAAACTCATCTTATCCAATCCAAACAAAACCTTGCTCAAAATAAACCAAACCACACAAAAAGGGTCTCGGGTGCAGGCAGTAATGGGCGCTCTGGCTTCTCTAGTTTCTGCCTCGGCTTTGCGCCACTGTAATAAGACTTCTCCCTACCTGGGTCAAGCCCAGGTGGGGCCAACTTTCTGCATTACCAGTGGAGAAAATGTATACATTTGGTTTAGGATACTGTGATTTTGGGGGCGTGGGGGGAGAGGGAACTGTATCTTACAGGGAATCTAAAGTAAATTATGGAACAAATAAAAGACAGGATGTCCAAGATTTGTTGAAACTCATCTGGGAAGCCGAGGAAGCAGAAAGAGGACAGACTGACCACGGGTGGATAATTTACGGAACTGGGTGACTGGCACATAGGGTTAATGATGGCATTCTCCCTTCTTTTGCACATATGTGGAAATCTCCATAATAGAATGCAAAAATAAAATATGATCAATGTTAAAAAAAGTCATCTTGCAACTTTTTTTTTTTTTTTGCTTAAATTATTCTCAGCTTTTTCTCTGCTTAAACGAAAAGGGACAAATACTTGGTAAGAAAATCAAGATCTGTTCTTGTTCTTGACTTAAGGATTCTTCCTTTTTGCCTTAGTTACATGGAACCAGTTCTATTGTTAATATTAATACTTGAAAAGACAAATCGAGAGATGAAAAATCTAAAGCTGGGGTTCCTAAAGCTGAGTTTTTGCATATCTGACTTATTACAGTGACACAAATCCAAGAGCTTTCCCCTATGAAGGTGCTTTGGACGACATTCATGTTGTGACTGCCAAATAAAGTCCAGAGGTTTCAGAATCATTTGTCAACACCAAAGACAACCTTACCAAGAACCGGTCCTTTTATCTCAGAGGTCACTCCTCTGATCCATGGGTTTATTACCTAGAACGACAATTAATCTTGCTGTCTTCACGATATAAACTAAGCCTAGCCAAGATATGGTGTGCCCATGATCCACATCCTTCAGTGGGGCAACCCTGCTGGGAGGTGGGACAGGTTTGCTGACTCCCTGCTTCAAGGGACCTGGTCCCCCCCCCCAGGCTGTGTAGCTGACTTATCCTCAGTTCCACGGTCGGCACAGCACCATCCTTCCCTCTCTGGGTTCAGGCTGCCTCATTACAAAATAATGAGATTTCACCAGACAATCTGTAACATCCTTCCCCTCACAAAAATTCCACAATTATAAGAATCTCTAGTTTCTCAACAGGTAATAAGAAAAAGGAGTTTTGGTGTTAAAATGTCACATTTTCCATTACACACGTTCCGATGTGCATATGGATATTGTATCGGGTGAGTTTCGTGTATATGTGTATACATATGTATGTGTGTATATATTCATAGTTGTACGAGTGCACATACAGACTGATAACATTAGGTACTTATATGGGACTAATTGCTTCCAACTCAAAGCAGCAAATTTTCAATTCTGCAACAGATGTCGCTGTGTGATTTCTCCTTTCTATGCTGGATTTTCAGTTAAAAATGCCCAGCATAATGGTCAGTACTATTCTTCCCAAGAAAAAGATACAGCATTTCAATCCTTAGGATTTATTTCCTCCAAATTTTCTTCATACGCTGGTAAATTTCCATTCAAATCATAGCATAGATTAGTTTGGCCCAATTTAAGAGATCTCCCACATAAAAATAGGCCTTTTGTTAAGCACACACGCGTGCACGTACACGTGCGCACACACACATACACACACACACACACACACCCATTTTTAAAATGTAAATTCTAAGTGGCCGATTAGGCATTAAAATGTCACATACAAAAACCCAGAGAATGAGACAGTTTCTATTCACCGCAATACTATCAATTTTTTAAAGCCTGAAAATCATTCAGCAATGCAGGCCAAGGAATTATAAAAATTCACTTATGTATGAGGCCAAAATGTACCAGGTGTGGGCAAAAGTCATGAATAACTCCAAGAGCACCATTAATGATAATGAAAATTTTGGATTTCAGTTGTTACAGCATCTCTTTAAAAATAAATAGTAAGACTAGTTATTATAGTTTGCAAGATATCTTACCGATCTGACATTCTCTATCAACCACGTCTTGACACATGTCAAAAAAAAAGTGACATCTCTTTCCCTTCAACCAGTATGTCCTCTAATGACCATCAGTCTCAACAGGTAGCTAGCACAGCTGAAATTCAGAGCTAGGAGAAAGCATTTCAAAATCTCTCTTTCAGACCCAGGAACCTGTTACCTTCTGGGCTTTTAGGGGGAGTGGAGCGAGATGAGCAGTCAGGGAGTCCAGGACCGACTGGATAAGAACATGAAGTCAGGAAGTGGAAGAGGAAGCGAAAGTGTCCTGCTTGTTGGTTTCTTCCCTGTCCCACTCCCCTTTACCAGGAGGGCCATTGGGGAAAACTGGATAAAGCATGTACAACATCCATATGAATAAAGCTCTTTGTTCCAGAGAACTGCCTGCTCTTTTATTCCCCCCTTTTTCCGTATTTGTTCATTTCAAAAGATTGCTCAATGGGCCTCTTGTTCCTCCAAAATGTCCCAGGCAAATAATGCAAGCTTGTCTCGTCACACAAGTCACTAAATGAAGCCTTGTGCGTCTCCAGTGACACACTGTAAATATAAAGTGGCATTAATGAGGGATATTTTATCAAAGCTATCACAGACAAGTGCAAGTCCCTCCTGCGGCTATTCAATTTGATGCAGGGAAAGGCAACAATAGCAGCATGGCACTTTTGGTAAAGTCCCCATCCCCAGTATACAAGCCCCAACAGGCCGAGACAAGCCAAACTCAGCCCCTGGGCTTCCCAGCACCAACACAAACGCCCACCCATCAGCCAACCTCTCTAACGCTAAAAAAAAAAAAAAGGTAAGAAGAGGAGCCACGGGTGCACGCTGCACGAGGAGCAACGCCAGTGCACACACCTGAAACGTAACAGGCGTGATTCACACTGAGGAGCGAGTGGCCACGACCCCGTTTCAGCTGTGTTTCATTAACATCCATTTACTCCACGCACCACAGGAGGGATGGGAGACTTTCTCCAGGGTGTAGATGGATGCAGTGACAGCGGAAGACAGAACGAAGACCTAAGGCAGGATGGCCCCAGACTGCTATCCCAGCGAGCATGTAAATGAAACACGCCTAATGAAGTTAGAAGGCAACACCAACAGGTTTCTCTAACCTGACAGTGGCACCTGGAGGCCTCCGGAGAAAGCTTAACAGGAGAGGACCGAGGAAGCAAAGTCTCCCAGTGCCTGCCTGCAAGTCTCCTCTGGGTGCCCAGGACCTGGGGGCTAGGCCAAGACCCCTTCCCGGAAGCCATCGCCAAAAAATGCGGAAGGGAAAAACAGATTTAAAGAAAGTCATCTCACCCCCTCACTACAAATCAAACCCAATTACTTTCTAATTTGAACACAATCTGATAACCAGCGTACAAACAGGGATGTACACAAGAGCAAGAAGCTGCTTCCATGGTAACTGGCAACAGAATTTTCTTGTAGCTTTGACATGCACGGTTGAGTTCCAGACCGCTCCTTTCTGAGTCCGCATACATCCCTCGCTGGGAAGGCAACTTCTCACCGCGAGATAGTTACAAATATAGTACTGTCGCTACTACCCGGTGCCGTCAATGAGCAGGCTTGACGGAGGAGGCATCATCTAATCCTCCTCTGTTGCCAAGCGGCATTGCACGGCTCCCATTTTTAGTCAAAAGGCAACATCCCCGACCAGCGCTGTCCCCCCCCCCTTTTTTGCAGCCAATACAAGTCTATTGTTGCCTCTATTATGCGCCAGTTACCGAGCCTTTACTCACGCTCACGTTTAACTGACACTGGCGCTTTTTACAATGCAGCAGCGTGAGGGATCTCTTTCAGGAACATTTTATTGAACCCATCGTCAGAGACATCACCCGAAATGAAGTTGTAACCACACCGGCAAAGGCTGAACCCAATTATCTCGTAACTCATAAATTAAGAATTCACAGAGGAAAAACACATAAACAACATCCGGAGACAAGCAGTGGCATGGAAGAAAAAACCCTCAGCTCTGGAACTGAGCTGCTGCCAGATTCCCACCCCTGTACATCCCCGAGACGTTCCCCAAGCCGAGCTCCCTTGCAAGCCTGTTTGCGGCGGGCGGGGCGGGGGGGAGGTAGAGACCAACTCGGCATCCCCCAAACCCAAAGCTAGCACCCCCGACATCCCCATTTCCTACAGCGTGTCTCCTGCGGTGTTTACGTAACTGTGTGTCCTCTAGCGTGTAAACAAAAGGCACGGCCCCAGCGGAGAGGCGCCGGGTAGAGGCACGGTGGCCCCAGTGCTGCGCCCGCCGCGCCCGGGGGCTCCGCAGGTGGGGGCTGAGCTCTACGCTGTCCTCCGCCACTTGTTGCTCGCGGGTCCTGCAGCTCCAGCTCCCCGGCTGCAAGGAGGGGCTCTGCAGGCGCCGAGCCCTGCTGCATCCGCTCCCGCGCCTCCCGCCCCCCGCCCCCGCGGGCCCCGCGCCTCCCGGGCCC
>LNAC01000069.1:4943909-5072266 GCA_002007465.1 Ailurus styani
CCCGGCGCACGGGCAGCCACACAGCGTGCTCCCGCCGAGTGCTCGGCGTCTTCGGGGAAGGCGCCGGGCGTGCACAGCCGCCCCTGGGCAAATTCCCAAGACAGCTCCGCACACAGGGGGCGCCCGGAGGCCCGCAGGGTGCCCGCCCGGCCGCGGAGGCCGCCAACCTCCCTCCGCCATCCCCGGGCTGCCGAAAAGGACGGGCAGCCTATGAACCCGGCGTCCCCACTCGCGGCGGACGACGCGGTGGGGCAAGCGGGCTGCGGGCTCCCCGGCTCCTTCCCGCAGAGGCGGCGACAGCCACCTCCCCCCCGCGGGGCCGGGCCTGAGGAACTTTCCCTGCCTGGAGCCGAGCCCGGGAGCCCCGCAGCCGGGCGGCGGGGGGGTGCGGAGGGGTGCGGAGGGCCGCCATCGGGCTGGAGGGAGACACGAGGGGCGCGCGGTTCCGAGGACGGGGGGAGAAAGGCAGAGCGCGGAGAGAGCAGGAGCGACCAGACAAGTCTGGGGATGTCCTGTGGATCGGTGAGCCATCACGCTGGAGGCGGCTGCTAGTCAGCCATGGGGAGGCTTGGGGGATACAGATTTAGGGGGCCCGCTGGAGAGGTGGGGGCGAGTGGGCAGCCCTGGGACGGGAGGACCTGCAAGTTACGGGGACAACAACGAGTTTGGGAGGGTCCGGAAGGTCGGGGAGTGCCTTCCATCCATCCCCTTCTCCCATATTCTCGAGCCCCGGGCCCCCCATTCTCACTCCACTCCGCACCCCGCGCCAAGCCGGGGAGAAAAGGTGTGGGTGCAGCCAGCCCCAAGGGCTCCAATTCCCACCCAGATGGGCAAGGGAGAAGGGAATCACCGATACCCTCTGCCCCTTCCATCTCAGCCCTGAGTTTCCTCTCCACACTCCCTCGGATTCGGATTTAGGAAGTGGGGGAAGGTTGTCATGGAAACGTTTCCCCCTTCCACGGCTATGGCTACTGGGGTTCCTGAGGAGATTTAGAGGGCCAACCGGCCGGTGCCCACACCTACCTGTGGGGATCAGTGCCGCGGCGGAGAGGAGCAACAGCAGAAGCCGGAGTCGGAGCCCGGGAGGCGCCGCCGCCGCCGCCACCGCCGCCACCGCCGCCGCAAACTGGGATCCGCTCGGCAGCACAGCACTCGCCATGTCGGGCACCTGCCTCAGACTGGCGGCGGTGGCTTCCTCCGGAGCTCGAGCGGACAACTAATGAGATGCTAATGACATGCGCTGGAGGCGGAGTCTGGACCGACCAATCACAGAGCCGCTAGCCCAACCCGGCTCTCGGAGGACTCGCCCCCTCCCCCACCCCGCCCCCTGGCGCTGGCGTTCGGCGGCGCGCCCGCGCCACCTAGGGGCGGGGCCAAGGGGAGGGGCGTATGCAAATATGTTTATGTTAAAATTCGTTTTCGCTTCCCCCGGATCAAGGAAAAAGTGTTCTCCTGGGCGCCTGGCTTGTGGGGGCTCGGGCTCCAGGGGGCGGGTCTCGCCTCCCGTACACCTATATTAGGAATGTATATGGCAATCGCTATAACCGACCGGCGACTGGAGAGTCTCCCTAGGAGGAGGCTCTCCCGCCCGCTACACCGAGCGCATTTGGCCTGGAAACCACACGTTGCAAATTTTCGTCACTCACCTTGCACCGAAGGAATAGATCTTTGGGAAACGGGGCTGTTCGGGAGTGGAGAGTGAGAATGCAAGTCCCCGGATTGACAAAACAATCTGGGAGAAGTGCATGCGTGCTTTGCACGTCCGGCGAAGCGGGAGAGCCCGCTCAACAACCTAGCGGTAGACTTGGGCATAGTTGGGAGAAAGGAGCCCGAGTCGGGCTCTGGGATTTTCGAGTCGGTATCTTTGCGGTTGATTTTCCGGAAAGGTAGATCCGGGTAGGGTCGGCTCGGGCTCCCCAAATTGCCGAAGGTCTCCTTACTGCCCTTTATATATATGTGTATTTAATACATTTGACATGTGTAATAATGTGTATTTACGATTACACACATCCAACAAAAAATCTTTTCTGTCAAGGCTTCGGGGTGGTGGGCGGAGGCGGGCTGGGGGGTGTGAAGATAGGGTCTGCCATCTTCCTCCTTCGGGGTTCAAACCCATTCCCTCCATCTCTACGCCCCCAGTCCCTCCTAAGGCGGCCGGGGACCAACAGGTGCTCTGAGCTTCCCGTGTCTCTGGGAGAGGCTCTCCCGCCTGAAACGATTTGCTTTCTCCGGACTCGCTCTCTCCGAAATTGCCACCGCTTTCTTTTCAACCAGGCAGCCGGCTCTCTTGTTTGTCTGCTTTTTAATTACTTATTTTCTTCTCCTCAAGAAGATCGTATGCGCTCTGACCCTCTGTTGCTCAAGCATCAAATTGAAGGACGAGCCATATTAAGTGTAAAGGTTTATAATAATTTAAGTATTCATAGAATGCAGAACAATAAGATGTAGGAAATACAATTTGCATAATAAATATCAATATCACAACAGCTAAAACAAACCATGACAAATTATCTGTGGCTAAATGACCAAGAGATTACTGAATGTAAATTGCTAAGTCTGAGCTGTAGTCTAGAAGAGCTGCACCAAATGACTTGCCTGGCCCTCTCTGTCCTCATCTAGCTAAAAAAAATAATAAAAATAATAAATAAATAAATAAATATTACATATCAAAAAGGAAGTCAAGATCTGCCAAGCCACCAAATGAGTTACACTTAAAAACAGCCTCCTATTATCCATTATGCATAAACTAATTTCAAGACTGCCCTGTCTTCACAGCCGTGGATATTCTGCTCTGTAATTACAGGCCCTGACGCATGAACTACAGGCAGTCCTCCAGAAGTCAGGAAAGCTCCAGCCGACACATAGTGCTACCTGAGGCAGGAAACCATAACCACGTGGTCACCAGGATAATGTCCAATCTCCAAAGTCCTACCTAGTCTTATCACCTCTGGAAGTACAGCTACCTGGACAGACCGAAGGCAGAGCAGAGAGTCCCGCCAAAATCAGGATAAAAAATTTGAGGCTATGTGTATGTTGTAAGTCATGTGTAGGGACACCTGGGTGGCTCAGTTGGTTAAGCGTCTGCCTTAGGCTCAGGTCACGATCCCAGGGTCCTGGGGTCGAGTCTGGCATGGGGCTCCTTGCTCAGCGCGGAGGCTGCTTCTTCCTCTGAGCGTGCTCTCTCTCTCTGACAAATAAATAAATAAAATCTTAAAAAAAAAAAAAGAAGTGATGTGTAAACTATAAAGTAAGGTCCCACATGCCAGAAACTCTAGCACCCTAGCTCAGTGTAATATTTATATTTGCTATTATTATTAGTCTTGCAATTATTAAGCTTTTATTAAGTATTTTGCATACATAACCTCATTTAATACTTGGAACAATCACCATGGCATATACTATTATCTCCCATTTTATATTTTTTAAACATAGTTAGAAAGCAATTGCCCTTAGGTCAAAGTTTCTAAGGTACAGACAGGGTTTGTGCAATTAACCACTATGCTATACTGTGCCTCAACAAATATTTGTTAAGTGAATGAATAAACATCACATTACAATGCATGAATAATAAGCATAGGATAGCTACATTTTTAACATAAGGCAAAAATATGCCAGCAACTGAGAAACATTTTTTTAAATAACAGGATTGCATTACACTCCTAAGGAAAAGCATTCCTTATGAGGCTGAATCTCCAAGAGAATCTAGTTAGGCCGCAAGCCTCCCACACTAGGAACACAGTATGGGGACATTGGAAGATGTGGAGTGTTTTCATCTCCCTTCATTCTCTTGGCACATCAAATGAACACCTACTCAAATTTCCAATTGGCAAAGAACAATATGGGACATTTCTGTAGGAAATGCTAATGCTGTGTGACTTACCTCACCAGAGGAATGCAAATAGCTTTAGAAATTCCACCCAAAAACTGCCACCTGTGTCATAAGCCTCAGGAACCTGCAACGTCCAAGTCCCCAGTCATGGGACATCTTTAGCACTGGTCTGCATGGAAAGACCCAGAGCTGAAAATTTAGGATTAAGCTCTTGCTACCCTATACAGTAGCCACGCTCCTCTCCCTTCCTCAGCTCTTTCACACTGAAGATCTCGCCAAGCGATTTAACATATGGAACATGTGAAGAACGTATCAAATTCCCGCAGCCGCTAAGTACAAGTTATGCCTACTCTGGCTTTCTCATAGTAAAGCTCGTCATTTTCTGCTTCGTGGACCAGAACTCCTCGCCAACTACAAGTTCCAACATTTTTTCCCCTTGCTACATGGATTTAACCAATTTTGAAAGCCAGATGGTGTTTTTGCCATTTATAACTGATAATCAATTGTTTTGTGAATTTAATTTTTCAAGAAAGAACTGAAATACTTATCAGAATTACAATCTGGGGACTTCTTGTGTTACAGTAAAATTGCCAGAAGCACCGAGAGCCTAGTACTTTTTGTTTTTTCCCCCCTGGGAAAACTTTAAAGAGCGAGAGGGAGAGAGACCTTATATTGTTTGCCTTCACTCAAACAGTTGAGAAATACGGAAAAACATATAGGAAAAATACACATTAAGGAGAGATTCATGTTTTGCCAAATACATTAGGAGATAATCAATGAGAACTAGTAACGTTTTGCTTTTTAATATGCTAATGATTTGAGTATCTATGTATAAAAAGCAATAAAGACAAATTATTAGGGAAAATAAAATAATGTTTGGAGTCAGCATTTGCCCTGTTACTGGGTTCTTTGAGTACGCATAGGGAAGTGGTTTAATCAGTTTATGGATTCACTGTTTTTTGTCCTCCTCACCGGAAACCGCCCCCATTCATAATTTGAAGCCCTAACCCTTAATGTGATCATATTTGGAGGTGGGGCCTTTGGGAGGTAATTAGATCTAGGTAAGGTTTAGGGTAGATGGATACCATCCTGATGTCCTCAGAATCGATACCAGAGCTCTCTCTCTACACACAGGCACTGAAGAATGGCCATGTGAGCACACAGCAAGAAGGCAGCTAGCTACCTGCACATCAGGAAGGGGGCTAACAGAACCTCACAATCCCAGCACCTTGACCTAGGACTTCCAGCCTCCAGAATGGTGAGAAAATAAATGTCCGTTATTCAAGCTGCCCAGTCTCCGGTATTTTGTTATAGCAACGGGAACAGACTAAAATAATCCCTAAGCCTCAGCTTCCATTGTCAAAGGGTATATTAAAATTATAATAAATGTCAGCTTTTAATAGAAAGTCTTCCATAAATTAAAGTAAGCTAGCAGTGTGTTAGAATATTGGACTGGATAGACTCTTGGTCTATCTAGCAGGTAGCTCATCTGTACTTAGATTAAGACTAAGCAGCTCATCTTTGGGGGCATCAGTCTATGAATCTTTATGAAATATAAAGCCACCTAAATCCGTACTCCTAAATGAGTAATTAACCACTTTACCCACAGGTTTATTCTTGTAGAATCATAGAGTTGACAGTAAACTTTTGCATATTGAGACCGGAATGCCAGTTCAAAGGAAAGGGAAGCGGAAAAGTACTGACATATAAACTACACCGAAACTGGGTCAAGGAGCAGCCCCTGTGCCGATGGAAAGGACCTTTGCTTTGGAGATCAAGTCACAGTTTGTCGTGATCAGATATCTAAGAATATATCTAAGTATATGTGGCTGATCCAAATATATATCCTTTTTTTAAAGATTTTATTTCTATTTTTAAGTAATCTCTACACCCAACGTGGACTTGAACCCATAACCCCAAAATCAAGAGTCTCACACTTCACCAACTGAGCCAGCTAGTCACCCCCAAATCTAATTCAATAAAAGAAGAAAATGCGTAGAGCCCCCCAAAGGGACAGTCATTGTTAAGTCCTGGGAATAAGAGATGCGTGAGAAACTCCCTACTGGGAGCACCTGGGTGGCTCAGTCAGTTAAGCATCCAACTCTTGATTTCAGCTCAGGTCATGATCTCAGGATCCTGGGATTGAAACTCGCATCAGGTTCCACACTCAGTGCAGAGTCTACTTGGGATTCTCACTTTCCCTCTACCGCTGTCCCTCCCCCTGTTAATACACATTCCCCCTCCCTCCCTCCCTCTCTCTCTCTCTCAAAAACAAAAACAAAAAACAAAAAACAAAAGCACACACATGCACACACCACACACACACACACACACGCACACTACCTACTGGCAAGGAACTCAGAGTATAGTAGGGAAGACAGATGTACACCACAATTACTACCTGTGATAAACGCTTTTATAATATGTGCACACGGCCCTGTATGAGCAGAGAAGGGAGGCTCCTAACTATCTCCGGGGAGCAGGTGTGACTATCTGTATATCAGGGAAAAATTTCCACAGAAGAATGTTCATGAACTGAGCCTTGGAAGTTGAACAAGACTGCACAGCACAGGCAGGTAAACTACTGAGCATGAGGGAAGGTGCGAATAGGGGAAAGGTCATCTACAAGGCCCAGAAGCTTGGGAGAGCATGGTGTGTATTTGGGAAATGACAGATAAAATGATTGGACCACAGGCTACCGGACGACAAGTGGCAAGAGGAAAAGCTAGGGAAAATTTACAGGGACCAGGGAACGCCTTCACTGATACACTAAGTTTCGATTGCTGATTATAGATAATGCGAACCAACTTAACTAGCAAAAACTCATGGTCAGGTTTATATCCTAGAAAGATTATTCTAGTGGCATTATGGTAGAAAAATCTTAAGATGAATCCTAGCTATGTACTTCCGGCATTTGAGCAAATGCTTGTACCATTCACCCAAGACAGGTACCGGGACATGGAACGGGTCCATCTGATTGTTTACTGTGGTTTTGGGGATGGGCGATGGGAAGAAGATGATGATTTCACTTTGGAACAAGTTGGTTTTGAGAGGCTGCGAAGTATTCAATCAAGTTTTCAAGAGCATGGAGGTAGAAGTTGAAGGCAAGGGCTTGGGGGGACAGGGTGGGGAGGTGGGCACCTAGAGAGAATATATGGAGGGACTTCTTAAAAATGAGCCTGGAACCAGGTGCCTCCACTAGCCCCCGACCCCTAACCCTAAGCCTCGCCTAAACCCTAGATCTGAGAAAGTAGCTTCCTGAACACAAGATAAGAAAAACAAAGAAGCAGCCTAGTTACTTTGGAGAAGACGCCAAACATTTAAGAACTAATAGTATTTCTGAAAATGGGTGTGAAGGAAGAGATAAAAAAATAAAAATAAGCTAGGAGTACGACTAGGATAAACACCAATTATTTAGGAAACTGGTGGAGCTTGAAAAGAAGCAACATGGGGATAGGGAAAGAAGAAAAGAGAGCTCAACAAGGAAGAGGTAGTGATTCACCACGTCACTTGCTACAAAGAGGTCAGATAAATACATTTCATAAAAACGATGAAGAGTTGCCACTGGAGATAAAAATGCTGAAGACCAGTATGTGCCTGGCCTCTCGCTGAGCCTAAACAGTTTGATTCAAGTTTGACAAAACAAGGAAAAAGACATGTGCTAATTTTGGTTATCTTGCCAGTAGGGCAGGAAGATGTGATTTGCTAGTGATTTTCTAATATGGAAGAAACAGCTTTAGAGTTTTTCAATTTGACATTCAATTTCATTGACACTGACAGACAGCCTTGGGTTGGATAGAGGGATTATTGCCACTGAGGCAACTCAACTAATTATCACATACAGACCTTAGTTTTTATTTTTGAACTAACATAGGATTGGTCATGAGGCTGCAAAAGTTTTTCCCACACTTTAGAAGTCCTATTTTCCTGATATGATATCATAATTGTCAGATCTAGCTTTGTGATAATTCCATAGCAGTGTAGCACAACTTCCCAGGCAGTGGGATTGCTGCAAGATCCATTAAGAACAGATATTGATATCTATAGATTTTCATAAGGCTGCAAATATAAAATAGCCATATTATGAATATGAGATCGTATCACTTGTGTTGCTAAAAGATGACAATGGTAATAAAACTTTTTGTAATATGGGTTGTAAACAGGACAAGCTCTGAATAGAAAATTGTCTAGAAAAAGCTATCTTGCAGTCCCAAAGGTACATTTTCAGGAGAACAGCCTCCAAAGCCCAGCCTTGGGGTCCTAGGATGGCCCTGACCAACATTTCACGTTTGTCCATAGGATTTCAAGTGACCCACAAATTCCTCTTCCGGATTTTGAATTGGGTATTCTACTTTTGTTTCTTTCCCTTTTTTGGTTAGCCTGCCTGACTAGTGGGCTACTTAGAGATCTTGTATTTTTGTACCAAATGGCTCAGGTGTCTTCATTCTTTGAACTCTCAGCTGAAGTCAACCCATCCTCTGACTTACAGCAAACACTGAACCCTAAATTTCCAACCCCCCCCCGTGTCATTTAGCAACGCAACTCACATTAAAGTCAACGCCTGCCTAAATTCCATGTAACTCTTTGAAAATGTAGGGGTTTGCCAAAAGGGTTCCAGAAGAGTTCTCATCTTACTCTTTTGCTGATTTACGTAGATTTTGTTTCTCTCTCTCTCTCTCTCTCTTAAAAGTGGTTTCAGCTCTCCAAGGATCCCCTTCTCTCAGCTAGCGGGAACCCCATGTGGTGCTTTGAATATCTTCCTCTACCTGTCCCCAGACTGTGAACAACTGAAGTTCAGTTTGTTTAAAGATCGTGTTTTGAAGAAAAGCAAGGCTTAATTTCAGTCTTTCATGTTCGTTGACAGCATTGTCACTCGCTAAGCTATTTCTCTAAGACTTTTGTTACAGTACTAATATCTCTCTATATATTTTATTTATGTGGCTGGGTCTGTGATGAATAACACATTTATGCAAAAATCTCTATATAGCCACAAGATGCCAATACACAGCGCAGGGATACCCTCCCACGCTTCAGTTAATAAAATGCAGTAAATAGCATATAGTTTCAGAGGAAATTAGTACAGTTCATGACTTCAATTATAAAAAAAAAGCCCTTATGATTTCTAATAATTGTTATTTATCTTTCATCTAAAGTGTTCCTCTTGTCTGTGTCAGCTTTGGCCCAGAAATAGCATCGCCAGTGGGGAAGGTATATAGCTACAGCTGGCCACAATAGGATGAGGAAGAGAAATTGAAGATCAGGACCCTAGAGCCTACTACTTTTCTTGGAGAGCTACTCCATGGGACTGTGGATTGATCTTATTCTGCTGTGCTAGCCACTCATGTCCTCCCACCAAAGTCAATTACCTGGCTCCTCAGTTCATAGAGCCAACCCGAGGAGTACATTTTCCTTGCTAATGCAGAGGAGGAGAAAAATCTCATGAAGTCAAGTCGAATTTAGGAAAGGTTAACCAGTTCCAAGTTGGTAAGGCCTCTGGCATATTAGTCTCCTGAAGAGCTGCTGTGTATTGCAAGATCATCTTAGTATCAGATTCCACCAACTCACTTCATCTGATTCCATTCTTGTTTGGGCATGAAACAAGCCCAGAGGAGGGAAGGTCCAGCCCTCTGTCTCCAGGCAATGCCAGTGGGTCCACATTCTGCTCCCAAAGGCTCTCTCAAGGACGCGAACACTCCAGAGGAACTGGAAACATCACACTTGGTATTTAAATTACTCTGTCCCCTCTTCTCAAACTTACAAGGCATCCATCACACTTGTATTCGGGGTAACCGTGTTATGCTGGTAAATTACATATGTTCAACATCCACTGCAAATAGGATTTCTGATTTACAATTTACAAAATTATCTCTTCCGCCCTCTGGGTGTGCACTGTGGTTCTTCTGGGGGCTTTTACTCGATCTGTGTTTTGTTAGGAAGATGAAAAAGAAAAAATAAAAAGCCTTCCTCGTTCTCTCCCCCCCTCCTTCATCAAATGCGCTAATAAAACTCTCTTTTGATTTAGGAGGACTCCTAAAGGCATGTCATCATGGTCCTATCACTTCTTCATCATCTGATTCTTTTCCCAATTGGCAGCACTTTACAGAGAACCGTATGCTTTCAAAACCAATGGTACAGGGGTATTTGGAATAAACAGAAGAGCTCCTAGTCAGTGAATATCTCGGATTGCTATGGATTGTGACTTTTAAAGCCAGTTCCTAGGAACTCAGCCTTTTTATCTTCAAATGTTCAAAATTAATTTGCCGAGCCATACAGATGGGCTCTCTCCCCTCACTAAAACTGTCTTTAAAACCACTGAAGTTTAGACTGTGCTTCCCATATGGAAACAGAGGGGAGGTGATTTCTCGTGTTTCCTTCTTGTTGTTTTTTAACTATATCATTGATTTATTTATTTTGAATAATTGAGAAAAGAGATCTGTTTTGCAGAGGGCAAGAGGGCTGTAGCTAATGCACAAACATCGAGCTCACAACAGTAGCTCAACTCAATTATCTGGGGCCTGGGGAGACTCCAACCTACCCATTTCTGTTTCTCAGAGGCAAGCTAAAAAATCACCCAAATGGAACTGGTTTGCTGAATCAGGTTACAATGGCCAATTCCATATTCTCATTATTTTCAAAAGATTGCTCCTCTGCTCTGAAAGGCATTGCAAATAAACATGAAAAAGAAAAAGAAAACTCACCTTCTCCCTGGAAAGACTCAACCTTAAGGATAGCTTAGCATTCTCGTTCCCTGGCATTTCTGCAAAGCTCCAAAGCTCAGAACCCCTGAAAGGAGGTGGAGATAGCAACCTAGAAGCCATGTGAGGAAGACTATCACCGTAGCTCCCTACTCACTACTAAATAGTCTTTCTATTTGAGGTAATTTGCAGAACTTTTTTTTTTTAGGGCTCTAACATTCCCATGAAATACGTCATTTATGGACACTTTGTGTTTTAGTTGAACCCTCTGCTCTTGAAAGAATTATAATTTTTCTGAAGGTCAGTGGCCCATTCTGTTGACTATTAAGTTTGTTCGTGAAGGTGAAAAGGCCGAAGGGGGAACAGGAGGCACTAACTATATGCCAGGAGACGTGCCAGTTTGCCTTCCATGCAAAATGTCTTCTCTTTTTAAAAGCTCTCCTTTTTATCTCCACTGATAAGCATATCATACAAAGGCCCTCATGGCAGGAAAAATTTGAACTAGACTTATTTTGATCCTAAAAAAAGGTTAAGGGGACATTATTTAAATTTTTTGCTGAGGGGATCCAGACTGTCAAACCACTTCACTGGTAAAAGGAATAATACAGATAAAATCTGCATTCAAATGCTTTATTACTATTTTTCTTTGGGACATTCGAAATACCTTTTGGAAACCATCAATAAAATGAAAAGGCAACCTATTGAATGGGAGAAGATATTTGCAAACCATACACCAATGAGGGGTGAATATACAATATATATAAGAAGCTTATACAACTTAAACAAACAAACAAACAAACCCAAACAACCCAATTAAAAAAATGGGCAGAGGACTTGGGTAGATATTTTTCCAGAGAAGACACACAGATGGCCAACAGACACATGAAAAGATGCTCAGCATCACTCATCATCAGGGAAATGCAAATCAAAACTACAATGAGATATCACCTCACACCTGTCACAATGGCTATCATCAAGAAGACAAAAAATAACAAGTGTTGGCAAAGATGTGGAGAAAAGGGAGCGCTTGAACCCTGTTGGTGGAAATGTCAGTTGGTGCAGCCACTCTGGAAAACAGTATGGAGGTTTGTCAAAAAGGTAAAACCAGAGCTACCATATAACCCAGAAGTCTCACTTCTGGGTATTTATCCAAAGAAAATGAAAACACCAATTCAAAGAAATACATGCAACCCTATATTTATTGCATTATTTGCAATAGTCAAGATATGGAAGCGACCTAAGTATCCATCGATACATGAATGGATAAAGAAGATGTGGATACACACACACACACACACACACACACACACACACACACACACACGCGTGCACGCGCACGCTGGAATATTACTCAGTCATAAAAAAGAAGGGAATATTGCCATTTGTGATAACATGGGAGCACCCGGAGGGTATTAAGGTAAATGAAATAAGTCAGACGGAGAAAGACAAACACTGTAGGATTTCACTTATTCGTGGAATCTAAAAAACAAAAAAGAACACAAAAAACAAAATAACACTTACTCGGATACAGGAAATAAAGTGTTGATTACCAGAAGGAAGAAGGATGGGAGTGGGCGGGTGAAATGGGTAAAGGGGATTAAGTGATACAAACTTCCAGTTATAAAATAAATCAATCATGGGGAGGCAATCTAAGCACAGAGAATAGAGTCAATAAAACGATAATAACTGTGTATAGTGGCAGATGGTAACTAGACTTATCATGAGGATCATCTTGTAATGTATAAAAATATCAAATCACTATGACGTACACTTGAAACTAATAGAATATTGCATGTCAATTATAACTCAGGAAGAAAAATGCATTTTGACAAAGGTATACGCGTTTTAATCAGAGCTGAGAAACATGGAATAAGAGAAAAGCATCAATATTTCCCTTAAGGTTTAAGATAATTTTTCCTAATATCTCTCTCCATGAAGCTCAAATGTTGAATGGACCTGCCTTCATCTTCTTTTACAATTGCTTTCCTGGGTATTTTGAAATTAATCAGTCAAGCAAATATTTATTGACCAACATACAACATTCAGCACTAAGAAAGATACAAAGCTGTATAAGACATGATCTCTTGTCTCAAAGAATTTATAATGAAGTTTAAAAAAGGCAACATCTGTGAAAAGTTAGCTGACAGCTCAAGGGAGTCTATGGGAAGCAGCTTCTATGGACGGGGGAAACCAGGCAAATATATTAAAATCTGCTAAATCTTCCCTTAATGTACAGATAGAGTTATTTCGAGAACCAGTTTTAGGTCCCTTATGCGAGTAAAATGAAAAGATTTTACATACCATAATTGACTGTAAATACAACCAAATTTCAAAAACCTTTACTACAGTTACACATCCACGTGTCTTTCCTCAGACTTGCCAACCTAAGGGGGCAAAAAACCAGAACTGGAGACTGAATTTGTGTATAATTTGAGTTCCTATGAAAAGGTCCCCTCTCCCTTCCTGCTCTTTTCTCACTTCTTTGCTGCCATTCAAGAGCCTGAAGGACCTTGCAGTAGGCCGGTTAATGGGCTCCCCAAATATCCAGGTCCTGATCCCCAGATCTTGTGAAGTTCCTTCACCTTGTATGGAAAAGTGGGCTTGGCAGATGTGATTAAGGGAAGGGTCTTGGGAGATTATCCCAGTGGGCCTCAAATGCAATCATGGTTATCTTTACAAGATGGAACTGGTGGAGAATTTGACATACACACAGGAGACATGATGTAAGGGTGGAGCGGAGAGGAGTTTAAAGATTCCAGCCTTGAGGATTGGAGTCCTGCTGTCATAAACCAAGGGCTAGCAGCCACAACCACTGGAAGAGGCAAAAAGCAGACTCTCCCTGGAGTTTCTGGAGGCACTGCAGCCTTTGCCAACACCTTGATTTGGCTCAGTGATCCTGATTTTGGATTCCTGGCTTCCAATACTGTGAGAGAATACATTTCTCTTACTCGAAGCTGCCAAGTTGGTGGTGATTTGACACAGCAGCCTCGAGAAACTAATACAGACACTAATGTTTATTGAATGCTACCATGGGCCAGTTCCTCTATGTGAGACACCCCGTTTAATTCTTGGGAAGACTGAGTATCATTATTACTATATGAATGAGAAAATTGCCGCTCAGAAAGGTTAAGTAATGCTCACAGAGCTATCTGATTGAAGCTCATACACTTTCCACAATGCCATATTTTCTCAGGGCCTTTCTGTTCCCTTGATTGGCAGTCATTCTTGTGCTGGCCAGGCTAAGCCAGCCTGGTAGGAAATGGAACCAGCTTCAACACGTGCCCATGTAGATCTCTTCCCTTTTGTCTGTTTCATGGGTTCCACTTTGTTATATTTTATTTTTCAAGATTTTATTTATTTGAGAAAGAGAGAGAGTGAGAGCACCAGTGGGGTTAGGCGCAGAGGGAGAGGGAGAAGCACACTCCCCGCTAAGCAGGGAGCCCGATGCAGGGCTTGATCCCAGGACCCTGAGATGATGACCTGAGCTGAAGGCAGACGCTTAACCGACTGAGCCACCCAGGCACCACTCACATGTTCCATTTTAATCCAACACACACACTTAATCCCAACTTAGTTTAAAACACAACACAGCATGCATTGCTTTCTTGCTGTGGGGCCTGACAGTGATTCGGGTCTGAGATCCCCCTGTGGAACAGGCCCAGAGGGCTTAGATGAAAACAGTTGCAAACACACATCGCTGATGGTGACAGTGTGTGCTGCTAGTTAACATTATGGCAAAGGAGGCAGTTTCTAATAGGGAAGAGGGGCCGACATGGGGGAGAGGGGGAGTGATTTTTGTCTGTTTCCTCTTCCTTCCTTTGATGGCTGCCCTGGCCTTTGAAGTTGGGTAAATCCACAGCCTGGTGGGAGGGGATGCCAGCTGCCCAGACACCACTGGCAGAAGACTGAAGAGCAGCCACCTTCCCGCCCCAGCCTGGGAGGTGTGCCCTGTGGCAACACTCCTTCCGTGGGGGACTGGGCATGGGTTGCTGTCACATCACAAGCCCCAGCCGGTACCCTGGTGGTGAGACCTGAAGCAGGATCAGTCTTGGGCCAGGGGCTCTGACTCCAGCAATGTCTTCTCCCATGATACTCCCTGCTTTGGGTCATCATCTTCTGTGCCGTCGGATAAAAGAGTGAGAAAGGCTCTCTGTCTCTTTCTGAATCCTTTTGCAGTTTAGGGGCCAACTTCTGTCTTCTTTCTTTTCTATTAAAATGTAAACTACATGGCCTATTCATGCCGCAAGCATGCATTAAGCACTTACAGTGTACAACGCCATGTGCTAGGGTTTGCGCTACGACTTAGCTGGGTGCCAAAGTGAGTCAGACAAATGGCACAGAGCAGGTGACAAGCAAGTAGCAAAGGGCTGTGAGTGGAATCCGCCGGTTTTCCGTAAAATAGGGAAAGAAATCCACGCCTTTCAGAGGTTAGCTTCCTGCTGAAACAGACACATCTAAATGCCAAGGAAAGCATCCCCCACACCACGACAAAACCAACAAAACAACAAAACCAGGAGATAGTTCGAGCCTACAGACCAATGAAGGGAAACAACCAAAGCCGAGAGGCAAAACAAAATCAAACGTGAAGAGGAAGCTTTTGAAACGGAGAAAGATGGACGGGCTTGCAGGTCAAGTGAAGCCTGGGAGAAGGGTTGGGGAGGAGGGACCGTGCCTAGAATTCCCAGACGAGGAGAAAAAGAAATGATTGGAAAGCATGTCCTCTCACAAATAGGACAGTAATCACCCATGAACATGCTCAGGTAGAAACTTTTGGGGTCCTGTTATGGGATCTTATTAGGTACCACTCTTCTCTCCTTGGGGACTCAACTAAAGTCTCATCTCTTTAAGAATTGTCCTAATGTAGGGAAGCAATATTATTATTGCTGCTATGTCTATTAAAAATGATAATAATTCAAATTTCTTGAACACTTAGCAGATACACACCAGGGTTTCTGCTAAGAGCTGTATGGAATCTGGTGTTCTCTGTCATAGGGAGATTCTATTCTTTTCCATATTTCCTTATCCACAGATAAGAAAACTGTGGGTTGGAAATATTAAGTAGTTTACCCAAGGCAACCATTAGTAAGGGGTGGAATATTTAGAAAGCAGTTAGGAACTTGGACCTAACTATGTCTAACCCCGAAGTCCGTGGTATATTGCCAAATATATGGCAAATAATATGCATGTGCACATGGACACACACATACATGTTAGCACCATTCCTATGGGCATGTTTCTCTGCAATAGCTCTTTGGCTGTCTCCAAACCCCTGATGTCATGACATGACCTTTGACCAATGTCTTTCTGCTCCTCTTTCAGAAGCATTGGCTAATTATCCCAGGATACAGTGATGCTTATCACGGCCTCCATAATAATAATAATAATAATAAAATCTACCCACCTGTAATTCTTTGTTCCCTGGACTGTTTCTCTTAACATACCTCTATCCTCCATGAGGGTTTTACTTTAACCCTCAGTATAATACTCATTCCTTCTTTCCCCAAGGTCAACTCACAGTGTTTTCTTAGTCATTAAAGCCAGAATACAAAATAAATGTGGGAAGACTAGCAATAGGGTTCTCCATCGGACAGTGAGGAGCTCTGTGAATGAGTGTAGTGTAGTCTTTGTAGTCACTGCCTGAAAGTGTACCCTCCCAGACGTTCGCTCAAGAGCACTCAGTGGCTTTCAGTTTTAAACAGGCATCAGAATCGACTGGAGGGCTTGTTGAAACAAAGATTACTGGAACCTACCCCAGACGTTCTGATTCAGTAGCCCGAGGTGGGGCTCTAGAATCTACATTTCTAACAGGTTCCCAGATGCTGCCGATGCTAAACTGGGTGCCACATTTTGAAAACCACTGGGGTCAAGAAACGGGTTAATAAACCTACTTCATTTTATTTTATTTTTTTAAAAGATTTTATTTATTTATTCGACAGAGAGAGAGAGAACACAAATAGGCAGAGAGGCAGGCAGAGGGAGAGGGGGAAGCAGGCTCCCCGCTGAGCAGAGAGCCTGATGTGGGACTCGATCCCAGGACCCTGAGATCATGACCTGAGCCGAAGGCAGAGGCTTAACCCACTGAGCCACCCAGGTGCCCCAACTTCATTTTATTTTTTAAGACTTTATTTATTTATTTGCCAGACAGAGAGAGAGAGAGAGCACAAGCAGGGGGAGCTGCAGTCAGAGGGAGAGGGAGAAGCAGGCTCCCCGCTGAGCAAGGAACCTGGTGTGGGATTTGATCCCAGGACACTGGGATCATGACCTGAGCTGAAGGCAGACGCTGAATTGACAGAGCCACCCAGACGTCCCTAATATACCTATTTTAGAATGAAATAACATCATAACCAGTTCAGATTGCATGGGACAGTGTTAAATGGGTATGTATGTAAATAATCTCACAATATGTATGAACATGCATATGTAACTGTCCAAAGCATGTTCATTCAGATCATTTCTTTTCATCCTCATGACTTCCCCATGAAGCAGCATAACACAGTGTTTTTAAGACGGGCCTTTGTTCAAATACCCAATCTTCCAATTATCGACTGTACTACTTTGGGCAACTCACAGTGAGCTAAGACTCATTTCTACAACTGAAAGATACGAGGGGGGACTCCGAGGTGTCACTGTGAGGATTAAATGAGATGATGCAGGAAAAGCACTTCACATACTGTCTGACACTTGATAAATAGTCCACGAACACAGATGCCTCGGTCCTACAGGCCAGGCTCTAGAAGAAGAAGGGGCTTGCTCAGGGACCCCAGCCTGCTGGGGGCAGAGCGGAGCCTCTTGACTTGTAGGTGCGGATTCTGATTTAGGTGATTTCAGTCCATTGTAGAGTCTGCAGGCGGCTCTGGGGACTGTAGTACCTTGGTTAATGAAGCCTCGGGGAATGGAGTTCTTTTATTCCACATTTTAAAAGCAAACAAAAAAAACCCTTCATAAATCATTTGAAGAAAAGCTGCATGTATTCACAGCTGCCCATGACAAAAATACCTCTGAGCACAGCTTCTGTTTGTCCCTTCCCGGTCGAATGCAAATAGGGCTCTTCCTAGGCAAATCTGTAAAGATTCCTTTATGGCACCTCAGTGGCAAACATCAGGTGCTCTCTCTCCGCCCCTGTCTTCTCGAAATAGGGAAGGACCTGCGATCCGTCATTTAGTCTTATTGGTAGATGGACGTTAGTGTGAATAAGTGGTATGTAATACACAATCACACTTATACTTGAAGTCTTTCATATTTAATTATGGGAATCAAAACTTTTCTTCATTAACATAAATTTCAGGCGTTAGCCGGCAGACAGAGAGAAATGAGGGAAGTCCAGGGAACCCTAGGCTATCTTCTGTTTCCCTGTGACACTCAAGAGAAGGGTGCACTGGGAACTGTCACGCTCTCTCCCCAGTGGCTCATTGGGAGTGGGATAGGAAGGGTGGAGTGGAAGCTCCCAGAATCTCCATCCCCCACGCCCCACTGGGTTCCCCAAGTAAATGTGCAGGGGACATCAGTGCACTGAATGGAAACAGAATTTCAGGACGGGTCTTCAAACCCCACTCAACCAGATATCACCATCCCTGTATTTCTTCTTTATTGAAATTGTGGAATGGCTGCGGTTCCAGATCCTCTCTGTGACCCCAGCCCTCCTTCTCCTACCTAACGACAGCTTAGGCTTCCTCCTCCAGTCTGGTATATGAACCTGGAGGAATTTCTTAGCTTTCTTGAGTCTTAGCTACCCCCGATTTTAAATAGAAATAACGACCCCCTCCCTGGGAGCAGTCTGAGCGACCAGGGATACTATAGATAAGACATCTGGGACAGAGCCTACAACTGGACCCTTTAAGCGCCTATTCATTCATTCGTTCGCCAGGCTGTCATTTGCTGGCCATTAAGATACACGTAAGTGCCTCTCCCACGAGCCAGGCACTAGGCTGGCCACCGGAGACACAGTGATGAGCAAGACAGGGTTCCCCTCAGGAGACGTCTGATCTAGGGAGATGGTTCTCGATCCCGGCTATGCATCACAGCCTCTGGGGGAAGGAGCTCTCCCTGGCTTCACCCTGGATCTCCTCGCTTGGAGTCTCTGGGAAGGAAAATGTTTTCAAAGCTCCTCTGGTGTTGCTGATGCCCAGCCAATGGGGAGAACCACTCAGGGGGTTAAATGTCTTCTCTCCCCTTCCCCCAATCCTCCCACCACATTTAATCTGGTTCTTCTCCTTCCTTCCCTTTGCCCCAGGGAGACAGTACAGTGTAGGTTTTCTGATACATTCTTTGCTGGTTTAGTTACTATTATGTATTTTTGTTAGAATTTATATTGTTTTGGTTGTAATCTTTGCTGTCTATATCCTAACACACATCCCTCTACTACCTAGATATTTCTCTGTCCGGTAATAAGGTTTATGACAGAGAAGCCTGTCATCGAGACGTGTCTTCTTTGTTGATAATGGTTCTGCCGGTGGACTGAACCGGACTTAGCCGTGCTGTCTGGCTGAGAGCTACGGTGTTTTTCCAGAACTCCAGCTTCTTGGTGACTTGCTGCCCACGTTCAGGCCCTACCACAACGACTGGCTTCCTTCGGTTCATATTAATTAATGTGACAAATTATGGTAGTTAGGAGTTCAAATTTCCCATCTACATCAGGATAGTTACTGGTTGGCAAAATGATATCTTCGGATGCCAGGAGCCTTATGATGACTAAATTCATACCAAGTGCTGTAATTACTATGATGATTTATCACTCCAAAAACCCTCCATAGTACAACCAAGTCCTTCAAAGATCCATCCAATTTAGCTCAGAATCAATACCAAATGTTATCCAAAAGTCAAGTTCTGTTGTAAGGCACTAGACCCATGACTGGTCGATAGACAGACAGACAGATATGCAGGCTATGGGTTGGTCAGTTATAATTCTAAGCTGCCAGTTAGCGGGGGGAAAAAGGAAAAGAAAGGAAGAAAAAGGTTAAAATCCCTAGATTGGATGGAATGAGCTGAAGTGTTTTCAAATGGATTTGAGAAACGGAACTGTTCCCAGGCGGAAAGATAAAATGCGAAGCTGCAGTCAGTCTGGCTTTCTGGCTCGCCTAACCTTTTTACTGCCGGATAATGAGGAATCAGCTATAATTTAGACACAGTATTCTTTTCACAGATTATATTGAGGTTTGGAGGGTGGGGGAGAGGAAGGGGAAGAGAGAGAGACTCACTTTATGGCCGTGCATCGTCATTCCCTCCTGGGCAAGAGAGACGAGCACGCCCTCCCCCAGAGGCACATCAGGGGAGCGTTGCCCTCGGTGTGTTGTTGTGACGAATTTCAAGTCAAGAGGGTGCTTGAATTGGATTGATGACAATTGGAAGAAAAGAAATTGTAATCTTTATGAGCCAACGACATGGAGCCTTATAATAAGGGAATGAGGGATCATTGCAAATTTAAAGCAAATTAGATTACTGGGGTCAAATCCTTTAGCAGAAACATCTTGCCTTCAGAGTGTTGCTCGCATATTTGATATCCTCGCCCCTTCTCCCAGGTTCTGCACGAACATTTAAGAGTTTTTTAAAATACTCTTATGCCATGGATGTACCTTAAAAAGCCAAATAACGAATGGATGGGAGGCAGAGCACCTAGTAGAAGTCACTGATGCATGTGCTAAACCAGGGCTTGTTGTCATAGACTTCTAGACCTGTACGGAACCACACCAAGTCTCTAGGGAGGAGCACCCACAAACCGTTTGGGAAAGGGAGCCACACCGTCGAATGTGCCATGAAAGGAGATTTTCTAGCCTTTTCAATTTCTTGTTCTGGTATCCAATCTCTGAGCAAGACCCATAAATTCTCCTTATGTCTTCACGAGTGTTTGCCTTCCAGTTCAAGAACTTGTCTCTCACCTGCCCTATTTGCTTACCCCGAGTCCTTCAGAAACACCCACCACCCACACTGTTCTGATCTGGGACATTGCCCATAATTAAGTTTCACCATTAACCAAAGATCTTTCCCATGATACCATTTTGGAAATGTACGCAGAGGACTTTAGTATTTGCAATCCAGACCCCTTTTGCTGTTCTTTCTGTCCCCCCCCCCCCCCCCAAATAGGAGCCAGCACGGCTCCGTTCTTCTGCACTCAAGTCTAGCTCTGTAACACTGCCTCCTTTCTCTGGCACGGATTCCAAGCTTCTTGGGGTCTCTCTACTTCTTTTCCACTTCCCATTCCCTATGTCTCTCAAGCCATTGGCAAAGTAATAATAAGACTCCAGCTCTAATACAGTCCTGGTCTGTGATTTATTGAAAACTAAAATAAAGAACTTGAACCCAGTTCTGGTCAGGGAATTAATAGGGTTTGGGAGCACAAAGATGAAAATAAATAGATGACATTTTCCATTCTCCCACAGTTTTGGTGCTAGAACAAAGGGTGGCTGGAAGTTCAAAGCTTTTTCTCTTCTAGGTCTGTCAAGTCTGTGAACATAAACAACGCTATCTGCCTTCTACCCAATGGTCTCAACACACCTTGTGAACACATCTGAATAATTACCCCCATTGCAGAGGCAGAGAGCGAGAGACAATAATTAGGAATTGGGCCAACTTGTTCTCAGCAGTGGTGGCTGGAATTAGAATCCAGGCTTTCTATCCCCCACACTATTTACTTTTCAGCCAATCCATCCCAGAGGGACCTCCCTTGCCCCTTCCACCAGCTTCTCCCTTGAAACACTAATGGGCCAAGAAGACCCACAGTCATTTCTGGAATAGTAATTTCTCTGCTTCTAAGGAAGGTCTCTCTGGAGATCCTTTGTGCCAAGCGGAGGTTTAGATGATCCAAACATTTAAGTGCATATTGATTGCAGTCAGATACTCTACCCTGACCCGCATCACAAGCTCTGGACTGTATTTCTCTGGAATACTAGCTTTTTATGTATTAACCTGCCACCAGGTCCCCGTGGAACAGAGCACAGGCCAAAATCAAAGGCCTGGACAGGGGTCAAAGTTTCACCTATTAAGCTGTGTGGGAGCTTGACCTTGAATACTGAGTTTTGCATTAACTTAATATTGCTACAGATTCCTTAAAGATTTTAAATAATTGGGTAACTATTCTGCTTAATTCATTCTTGCTTTGTCTCTCTTCTTTTTAGAAACAGGACTGAGGGGGAGGGGAAGGCCAGCAGAAATGCAGATCCCTGTCTGAATCCAAGTTGTGAGGTTAGGGTTTGCTCAAACCCAACTCTCGTGGTAGGAGGGCCAGGGTCTCTAAGGAAGGCAGACTCCGCTGGCATCAGGAAGAAGAGCTTTCAGGATGGAGGTAAGCAAGAGAGAGTGTTAAGATGTCACAGGACCATAAATCCTTGAGCTGTAAGAGACAGTAAAAAATCCTCTAGTTCAACCAGCTGCATTTAGACGAGGGAAAACATTGGAATCTCCTTTTGTCTGGGGGAATCTGGGGTCCAGATTAGGTACGTGGTTAAGTGATTTACCCAAGGTCACGCAGCTAGCCAGGGTCAGCCGTGGCCCTAGGCCCTGGTGTCCCGCTCCAAGGACGGGTCTGGCTAGAGAGAGCTCGCCTCATCCACAGACGGCTGGAGATGTCTGTTCCTTCATCAGAAACCCACCACCTTCAGGCCAGACAGCCGGAGTTATCAAATTAATATGACTTTTTCCCCAAAAGCTCTTTTTAGAATGGAGTTAGGAGTGTTGCAATGAGGGCCGTGTCCAAGAAACACGAGATGCACGCAGGAAACAGTGCTGTCAAGGACAGGCTGGCAGGAGGCCCTCAGGAAGCTTCATGGACTTCAAAAGAAATTATTATAGTGATTTCAATCAGCAGATGGGATTCCGCAAACAATAACATTGACAAGGTAATCTCCATTCAAAGTATGCAATTGCCATTCCCCAAGTGCCTGTTACAGGAAAGGGTTTAGCCATGTCGGGGAAGGGGCACCTGCTTCGGACTGCTTCCCTACCCTCAATCAGCTTTTGGTTCAACATACCCACACCACACAGTCTTGTGCTTACCTGCACCCACACAGACACACATACACACAGGTACGCACATGTGAACACAAGGGGCTCCTCAACTGGCCACAGGATGGCTCATCTCTAGGATCTTCCTATGCGTAGGTTTCAGACTTGTTCTACCAATAGTAAAGAGCAAAACAGTGCAGGGCCGCGGTGTTCCCGTATCAAAGAACAAAGTTGAAACTCCCATACAATTATGTTTGATCACAGTAGAAGGTGAAATCATTAGATATTAGCGAGGTGCAGTGGAATAAAAATGATGTGTTAGCGGGGGTTCATTACACTGTATTTTCAGAGCCAGGAAGATCAATGCGTTCATGCATCATGAATTAGGCTCCGGCTCTAGCCTTCCCTGCTCTCCGGAAACCCAACATGATCTATCACCAGCCATATATCACTGTTGCAGGACTGCACATTAACCAGAAAGCTGCAGTTTCCGCCTGTCAGGCTGACCAGCTGCCTCTTTCTCTGCAGAAGGGGGAATATTTCTGGTTCAGGATTTTACTTTTAAAACAAAAAGGGGCATAAAAGGTCAGGGTCAGCTGAACGGTCCCGTGGTCTGATCTTCGCGTTGTCCCGATGCTCTGATTGGTGGGCCTCCTCATGGCCTCTGACCGACCCCGATCCAGGCCCGTGGGGGCTCACCGTTATCGCTCTAGAAGGATGCAGCCATGTGACATACGTAGGGTCCCCTGGGACATGCCCCCTGGCCCCCCCAGGGCTTGCTGGACATCACTGGGAGCACTTAGAATGTTTAAAGGGAGACCTGTATGTGGAACGCCCACTACTCCTGTATCCTGCCCACCGCCCCCCACCTCTTCCCTTAATAAAGACTCTTTTGCTACCCAGCAGTTTGCCACTCACACTTTCCCTTCATTTATTCTCAGTCCACCTCACCTCCCCCCTGCCTGACCCCACACCTGCTAGCGCAGCCCCTCTTCCCTGCTGGTGTTCAGATACCCGCAGACAGTTCTGATCGCTGCTTTTAATCGGCGTTTAGCTGGTCTGTCCGTATTTAGTTCTTTTAATCTCTCCTCATCATTCAATCCCTCCAGCCTCTTCATCATTTTTTTTTTTTTTTTTTTTTGTGTGTTTATCCAATTTGTCTACATCATCCTTCTGGCTGTGACATGCCCACCGGCCCTGAACTCCATCACTGCAGGAAGCATGGCCGGTAGGGCCTCCCCCACTCTCCTCTTCTCCTCCGGCAGGTACTCAGGTCTCTTCCTCACCAACAGAAGAAGCAGAAATTTGGGGGGATATTTTTGGCTGGGCCAGACCTGCCCCTTCCCTGTCTAGCTCGTAATGGCAATGGAAGAAGTGATGTAGGAATAAAAGACACTGGATGAAGTCAAGTCCATGGGAGAACTTCCCAACGATCAGTCCTTGAGGTGGGGAAGATACTGTGGCCTCGTCTGCCTGGATTCTGGGAGAAGGGGGCTGTCTCAGGAGGCCCCACTGTCCTCCTATTTTTAGCCAATAGGGCTTGCACTGAATTTCAAGGTTGACAGCTTGATGGCTGTGATCACCTTGAGGATGTCAGCCCCTGCCCCATAACATAGGACTTATGATGACACCACGCGAGGGGGAGGGTTCTCCGGCTTCATCTGGGTACCTGAGTAAGGGCTGGTTTGACGGGGCCCCTGGGTGGCTCAGTCGTTAAGCGTCTGCCTTCAGCTCAGGTCACGATCCCAGAGACCTGGGATCGAGCCCTGCATCGGGCTCTCTGCTCGGCAGGAAGCCTGCTCCTCCCTCTCCTTCTCCCCCTGCTTGTGTTCCCTCTCTCACTCTCTCTCTCTCTCTCTCTCTCTCTGTCAAATAAATAAATAAAATCTTAAAAAAAAAAAAGAGCTGGTTTGACGTTTTGGAGGGCCTCAGTCTGGGGAATTACAAGTTTATAAGGAACCTTGAACTCAGCGGCCGGAGTTACAGACCATAGACTTGGTTTCTATGAAGACGTTTACAGATGAAGGCAGGGAATAAGATCCCAGCTCTAGGTGACTTATACCCCGGAACCACGGGAAGGTCATTTCTAGGGGAGAGAGTGGGATTGGGCTGGTTGGAGGAGAGCAGATTTTTTTTTTTTTTCAGTTGATTGGGTAAAGGAAATAGCCCATATGTTGGTGAGAGGCTTGGTAGTCATTAAGAAATTAAAGTGTATTCTTTCATTTCATTCGGGCTTCCCCTCAAATGTCATTTCCTAGAGAGAACTTCCTTGAAAAAACATCTAAGGTACTGCCCTCCTTAGCTTTCTGCCCACTTCCCTGAAAATACACCGTGTTCCATTTGTTTAGCGCTGTATTATCTGATTCCACCAGAATGTGAGAAATCCCCGAGAACTGGGATCTCCCCAAAGCAGCAGTACGGACCCTGGCTCCACTCTTGATTGTGGATCAACTAATCGCCGCCTCGATTTTCTGTTTCTTCCTCCCGACGTATGAAGTATACAGATCCCGGGACGGACTCGCAGGATCGGGTACACACATGGGTGGTGAGGTTTGAGGCTGCCTGATTCCCCCAGGATCTCCAATCAGAGCCCCGCTGAGTTCAGGGGAGAGAGGAGGAGTTGAGAAAACCTGCCCTCTCCATATTGTTTCCTTCTTAACAGCTTGAAGAGAGAGAAAAAGAAAATGTCAATTGTAGAAAGAAGGGAGTAGAAGGCTCAATCTCCCAGCCTCCCACAGGTTTCCATCAAACCTGTTTATCCTGTTCTGCTTTTTAAAAGCTCTGTACAGGGGATCTCTCTGTCACTGGCTCTTTCCCCCTGAAAACAGAGCTCCTGTGTCTTTCAACTACCACCCTGGTTTTATGAATGGTTGAAAGCTCAGTAAGAGATGGGGCAAGAGCTTCTGCCTCTCTCTCGCAAGAAGTACTTCCCTACTTCATGTCTAACTCCAAAGACTAGTGGGATCCGGTTGATTTCCACTCCCCTGAGGCTAGTCATCTACTCATTGCTCTGAAACCCTAAAACCAGGGTTCCTGACATTGTGCACACATCCTGAAAGTCCACTTCACATACTTTATAGTTGTTCCACGTCTCTCTCTCTCTATATACAACTATACAATTATATTTCTTTGTCTTCTTGCTTATTCCCCACCAACCTTGGAAACTCCATAAGAACAGAACACTTTACTGATCAGTTCCCTGCTTCTTAGACTCTATGGCTGGCACACAATAGGTGCTCAATAAATACTTGTTGACTGAAGGAATAAATATATTCCCATAGTGTCTGGTCTCCTTAGAGCGGTAGCTCATAACTCTGGATAGGCATTAAGATCAGTTTGAGTCATTCTTAAAGATTCCTCTATCTGGGCCGCATCCCAGACCGTGGAAGTCAAAATCCGTGGAGATCTGCTGCAGGAATCAGTACAGATAGGCTCATAGGATCGTGGAGGACGGCAAGTTCCAAACCAGCAGTGTGGTCCAGGAGGATGAAGATCCCGAGAGCCGATGGTGCAGATAAAATCTGAAGGCAGTCTGCTGGAGAATTCCTCTGGAGAATTTTGCTGGAAAATACGATCTTTTTTTTTTTTTGAAAGCCGCCGGTGACTCCAGTGTGAGCGAGGATAGAGAGCTACCATTCTAGATGCATCTATTTGTTCGTAGGTGGCGTTCTGGCTTAGGGGGAATATAATTGGTAGATATCATCCTCCTATCCTGACACCCTGTGGCCGTGGACTCCTTCGTCAGAGTGGGTGAAGGAGATGAGATGGTACCAGGACCTACTCCTTTAGGACATGTGATGGGGAAGCAGGCCCATTTGCAAGAATGGTCTTTTTAGTTGCAGTGCAGACATAAAGTCAACCCCAGGCGTCTATGGAAAAGTCCTGAGGAGACCCACCAGGTGGGAAAATAATATGGTAAAAGTGAATTGGGGTGGGGGTGTTTAGAAGTTCAGACACGTTGGCAGTGGACGTCAGTGAGGTCGCTCTCCAGAGTATCAGGGCCCGGGACAGTGGGAGGGAGTGTAAGTCAGAATCACTGACCTTGGGTGGTCAGAAAGGGAATTAGGAGTACAAGGCAGAGCCTTCCAGGACAACGGGAAATTGGTGAAGCTGGAGGGATAGGACGTCTGAGATGAAGACAGCGGCCTCCATAACAGAATCAGGGGCTGCCTGGGTGGCTCAATTGGTTAAGCATCTGTCCTCGGCTCAGGTCATGATCCCGGGGTCCCAGGATCGAGCCCCATGTCCGGGTTCCTGCTGGGGAGTCTGCTTCTCCCTCTCCCTCTGCCCCCCTCTTCATGCTCTCTCTCATTCTCTCTCTCAAAATAAATAAATAAAATCTTTAAAAACAAACAAACAAAAATCAGAATCAGGTGCTGCCAGGGACCTGAACCTCAGAAAGAAAGCTGGAGCCATCCAGCTCTGTGGTTGGCATGAGGGAAGGAAATCTGAGCCGGAACAGAAAGGGACGCTCAGGGTCAAAGCCATCAGACGGCTGGAAGCCACTTAAATAATTCCTACCACGTTGATTCTGTCTGTTAATGCCTAACACAGTACCTGGCAATAGAAGAGGCTCTAAGTGAATGAGGAAGGAAGAAGCTAGAACAGGCTTGAGTCTGCCTGCAGGTTAGGGTCATTGGTAGACCTGGTTGTTGTCTGTTTGTTTTTTCCTTTAAACAGCTCTGTTGATGTAGAACTCACCGTTGCATAGAGTTCACCCATTTAAAGTATACAATTAGATGGGTTTTGATACAGTACATTATTAATTTTTAAAATCGCGGTAAAATATAAATAACATAAAACATGTCATTTTAACCATTTATGTCTATAATTCAGTGGCATTAATTACATTCACGATGTATAATCCATTGCCATCGTCCATTTCCAAAATGTTTTCATCACCCCACACAGAAACTCTATAACCCTTAAGTAATCACCACCGGCCCCCGATAACCTCTAATCTATTTTCTGTCTCTATGAATTCGCTTATTCTACATATTTCATATAAATGGAATCAAATAATATTTGGCTTATCTCACTTGGGAGACCTAGTTTTTAGAAGTGGGAAGGGTGGAGGTATGGCTGGGAAAAGGGGAGGGAATTCGAAAGTGCATTTTTTCATCTTGGTGGTAGTGATGGTCTTCCTGCTGTTTGCGCCTTTGCTGATGCTCTGAGAGCGACCGTCAGCCCCGTCCAACCTCGCCTCCCCGCCACCCCGATCACCTTGGACACAATGGGATTTTCTCTTCAGAGCTGCTTTTCTAGCTATATACAATCCAGTAATACAGCAAATATTAAGAAGCCGTTGCTGCTTCCCAATTAAATACACATTTCCATAATAATTAGCGGAAGGGATGCTTTGAAGTCCCGGGATAGAGTGTTGAAGTCAATTTTCCTTCTGAGGAAGAGCCACGTTTCCTCTGCATTATCAGCCCAGAGGGAGGGTTACTCTCTGCTCAGATGGTCAGCTCATTTCAGGTGGCTCCTTCTGGAAGGTTCTATCACAAAGACTCCCCCTTCCCTCAACTCTGTGCCTCTGGGCCTTCTCCTTCCTGTTTTCTCCTATCCCTTCAACTCTCTTTTCCGTAGCAGCCAAGTTCCCTTAGTGCCACTGGGGGCCCAGCTGAGCTGCTGGTATTCACGGGGGGCCATTTGTGCAGACGTGTTCTCCTGGCAGTTGCTGGGGCCTTAACAGAGAGGAGGGGACATCACGGACGGACGTCATTGGCATAGAAGGTCAGGGTCCTTCATGACAGAAGGGTGCTCCCGTTCGTTCTGGGCAGGTAGGCAGAGACATCATCCACGTGACAACAGACTGGTAGTCTGTGTCCATTTTTACCAGATGCTCTGGACCAGGAGAGCCAAGGACTAGTGCTAGAGGAGAGGGTGAGGAGGAGAGAGGAGTCTGAGAGATGCAGTTGGCTGGGGAAAGAAAAAACCAGGGTGATGGGGCGGGAATGAGACTTGAGAGATGGCTTTGCCTGGGTGACGCCCGCTAACCTTACTGCCCAAACCACATTTGTTGCTCAAGCACAAAACTGGAATTCCACAAAACTCGATGGTAAGTTTTAGTCAGGATCTCTCGGCTCAGGTCTCCCTCTTGAACAGTATCTGGGAGCTTCAACTGTAGACACACCTCAGAGGGTACATCATCCTTTGTGTGGTTCTAACTCCAGCTTTCTTCTCACTAGGGAATTTAAAAACTCTTTAGCCAAGCAAGTTTTGTTCCTGTTTGAATTCTGTTTTCATCTTCTTGGTTCTGTATCTTTGACTATATCCCCTGCTATTATAGACACTTCACCTGTCTGTGGTAATTTTGAATTGGCTTCTTTCTTTTATACTAATTGTAAAAAAAAAAAATTCTCATTTTCTCTGGCAGTGATTTCTTAAAGTTTTCTAAGTACAGGCTCTCCATTAACTGTATTCTGGTAGCACTAGCTACTGCTGTTTATAATAGCTACTAGTAGGCCCATGCAATATTGAATCGTTTGTGTATTCATTCTCTGAATGTTCTATGAAACTACTCCAAGAACATTATCTTTTTACAGACCACAGCTTTACTCCATCTCTCTGCTTTCTGTGCTGAGTTAATGCAAAGGACTGGGAGGAGTTTTATACTCCCTGACTTTTTGGGAGGGGAGGATGGGGTAGTAAGAGAATAATTCCTCATTTTAGTAATAACCAGAGAAATTTTCGCCACAAATAAAACTCATTGACTATACATTATGTTTTGTGTTACTTCATGTCTAGCTGATTTTACTGAACAATTTCATATCCACAGCCATGTGAGCTTGTCAACATTTATGTGCTGCAAGAACATAGTGTTAAATGACTGAGTCAATTGCTTATTTTAATTAGAGATTTTTATTTTATTGGTTTTATTGTTTTTTAAAGATTTTATTTGTTTACCTGAGAGAGACAGAGAGAACACGAGTGGGGGATGGTGCACAGGGAGAGGGAGAGGCGGACTCCCTGCTGAGCTCGGAACCAGAGNAAAGATTTTATTTGTTTACCTGAGAGAGACAGAGAGAACATGAGTGGGGGATGGTGCACAGGGAGAGGGAGAGGCGGACTCCCTGCTGAGCTCGGAACCAGAGCCCGAGTTGGACCTGGAGCAGGACCCAGACACGGGGCTCGATCCCAGGACCCTGAGATAATGACCTGAGTCAAAGTCAGACACTTAACTGACTGAGTCACCCAGGTGCCCCTATTAGAGATTTTATTTTTAATTCCATAAACAGTGCATGAGACTAAGCAATCCAAATGTTCCAGAAGAGGTATTAAGACTGTTAAGTGGGAGGCCTGCTTTCTACCAGGAGAAGAACTTTGTTCACAGAGAGAAACGGACATTTTCTGCATTGTGGCTCTTTTTGTCATCCAAAATGAGACAGTCTGGCATGGACAAAGTCTCTTCCTGGGGTCCTGTGCAATGAGTATGGTGATGGCGTTGCTACGTAAGTGACGTATTAGTTTGCATAAGTAAGGCTTGCTGCTATGATAAGTACACCCCCAAATCTCAGAGGGTCAACAAACAGAAGTTTAGTCCTCACTCACATTATACTTCAGTGAGGCCATTCCTAGCTGAGTGGCTTTCTCCATGACCATCTGGGGACTAAGTTTCCTTCCATCTCGTGGTCTACCCCTCTTTAGATCTTCAGATTCCTCTCCATGCAACTGGAGGAAGGGAAAGGTGATTGGAGCTGATGGAGGAAAGAAATAGGGGGGGCCAGACCTGCAAATGCAGAACATCTCTTCTGTCTGCATTTCAGTATTTAGAAATCAGTCCTGTGGTGACATGGCACTCTAAGGGAGCCTGAGAAATGTGCCGAGGAGGAAAAGGAAATGAGATTTGATGAGTAGATATAACAGTTCTCACCTTCCCACTCCACCACTGACAAAATGAGAAACCGAAATTTCTGAAGCTGACCTGTGGGGTCCCTCCTGATCTGGCCCCAGCTTGCTCACACTCCTCCCCACTGTCCCGAACACCCCAGCCCGCCTGAATGCCCTTCACTCCCTGCATGCACCTGCCTCCTCTTCATTCAGGGCTACAAGCACACACTTCTGTTCCTTCCCCGGGGATTTAGCCAACCTTGGTCCTTTGCAGTGGGCAGCACCTGGGGGCAGTGCCTGGCGCACAGTAGATGCTCAGTGAGGAGGGGAAGCGCAGCTAGGGCCCTGGTCTACTGGGGGCATCTCGATCGCCTGCTCTTGTTCCCGCCCCACCTGTAATTGACACCCACAGGGAAATCAGTGCGTTTCCATCACTAACCAGGGTTTTCTGTTTTGTCATTATTGTTGTTTTTTGTTTTTAAGTTTTGCTTTTCTTGAAACATTTCACTTAAAGTGATCGTTGCCTCCCTCTGTGCAGAGTGGCCTGGCAGGATGAGCTGTCCGTGGGTCCCTCGCTTAGGACTGTGTGCAGGCACAAGCCGCAGGTCGACTGGCCACGGAGACGCAGGGAAAGGCGGTCCTTCCCAGTTGGCGAGGGCTTTTCTCCCCAGCTGCTCCAGATCCTCACAAACGTCCGTGGCCAACCCCAGCTGAAACCTGACTGGAAGGAGGCAGTCTGCAGACATATGGCCGTGGAGCCTGAGACTGATTTGAACTTTGCCACCCTGGCTTAATGGAAGTAGGGAGGGGTTCCCGGGCAGAGCCCAGCAATTCCGGATCCGCCCAGCTGACTGGGGTCCGGGCACTATGGGGGACATGGAACAAGGCTTACAGAGGAGAGCAAGACAGGAAAAACCTTTGCCGTCTTCTAACGAGGAAGAGAGAAGCTAAACACTACAGCAAAGAAAAATAAGAAACCATGTATAGAGCTATTTCAGATGGTGAGAAGTGCTTTCTCAGTCTTCACGGAGAAGCCGTATTCTGGCTACTAATGAAGGACACACATCCTTCTCCTGAGTCTGCATCACACCTCTCCTCTCCATGGATAAGGCCCCCTCACCCCCTACCGGCCTTGAGATGCCCTGATGGCTCTGCATTCGCAGGCTTCTCCCTCTCTGACCCCTGGCAAGAAGCAGCGGCTCTCCTAGGTCCGGGTCAGCCGGCTTCTCGCCTTTCCTGAACCCAGGAACAAGAAGGCAGGCTCTCAGAAACCGGGCATCACTTGCGTTCTGTCTGTAAGGCCTTACCCGTGCCCAGACTTCACAGCCGTCTCCTCTCTCCCTAAGCCGAATGCACTTGGCGGCCAGATCTGCAGGCTCAGCTCTGCCCAGGCCCCAAGATCAATTCTGACTTCAGGCCGGAAGAGTCCAAGCCGCTGTCATCCAAGAGGTGATTTGATCTTGTCACCCTGGCTGCTTGCTGGTTGTCCCTAATCTTGTGACTCATTCCGACAAGTGGCTAGTCTGACATATACCTCTGTCCCTAAGTCCCCGGCCCTGGGTGTTTTCCTGGCATTCAGGCCCTCAGAGGCTGAGGACAGTCCTTGCTTAAGTGTCCTGCTCTGGCCTCCAGTCCCCCTTGGGAACTGTGCCTTGCCCTTTGACCTCACTACCTGCAAACAGACATCCCCAGGGGGCATCCACCCTCCCGAAAATTCTCGGTGCTGTCTGGATTTGGCTTTCTTCTCAAGAGCACGCCTGTGCTCATCTACCCAGCAGGTGACACACAATATTTCCCATGGGAACCCCAAAGCTAACTTTCTGTCCCCACTTTCCTGGGGCCTCTTCTTGTACCCCTCAAATGCTGTGCTCCTCCCCCTGGGTTGGCCATAGGGTTCTCCTCTTGGTCTTGCCCCACCTGAGTACATGAGTCTAATCCTAGATCTCAGATCCCCTGCTGTCTTTCCTGTCCTAATGCAGTTAATCAGTCCGTGCCCAGCTGTGTTCTAAGATACGACTCTGCCTTCCCCTGGGGAGACACCATCCTTCTTCCATCTTTTAAGTTCCTCCAGAGGTCTCAGTTGGGTAATCAAGAGGTAATCAGGGCATCAGATAGCCAGGGTACAGAGAGAGGGGTTGATGGAGTCCCTTTAGCTATGGTTGAAAAAAAAGTCAACAGAAGGCCAAGGCAGCTGTAAGTGAGACATGGCGGCCTTGCTAAGTAGGGATCTCAAATCCCTGTGGTCTGTGGACAGATGGCCCATAAACCCGTGGGCAGCCTAATTGATATTGGATGGAGAGTTCTGCCATGGGAAGGTTATCTTGCTTATGTTGGAAGCAAGGGTGTCCAGTGGGACCCTCCTCTCTAAAGCTTGCCCTATGCCCAGGAAGGGAGCACCAAACCTTCCTGCCAAAGGATACTGTTAAAATCCAGCATTTGCAAGCCTCGTTTTAACAGTCCTCACCCCGCAGCTCTTCCTCCTTCTTTATCTGACCTCTGCCTGATCCCAGTTTTTGCTTTGCTGGTTTCCTCTTTGCTCCAGCTGCATCCCCAGCTTTGCTGCCTCATTTTGCCTGCTTCTCCTGCTTCCAGCTAGCTGCTGCTTTCTTTATTTCCCCCCATCTTATGGCGTTCATTCATCTATTCATCCTAGGTCCTTATTCCCAAGGACCTTATAGTCTAGAAAGAAGACAATCCCACAAATGGTTGCTGGATACAACTGTGGGAAATGTTTCCCAGGAAAACCTGAAGATTCTATGGAGAGATGACCAACATCCTTGGTGGGTTGAGAATGCTTTCTGTAGGAAGGGACTCTGGAAGCAAGGGGAAGAGGCTCTGGGCTGGGGGGCTGGTGTGGGGAGACAGGGAGGGCATCAGGAGTGTGTCAGGCTCAGCAGAAGAGTGGGGACAGAGGTCATCTTTCTTCTTGCCTCAGTATTGCCCACCCTGTCTACCTAGGAAGCTGCCTGGCTTCCTTGGCCCGAGAACCTTCTCTTCTGCACTACGTCATGGGAGCCCTGTGGGCACGTTCTGGAATTTCTAGGATCCAACCCTGTCTTGACTTCGGCTCTGGAAGGTTGGAGTGAGTGGTAGGAAGGGCATCTAGAGGATTCCACATCTTCATTCTCCACGCTGAGCCTAACCGGTTGGGAGTCAGTGTTTGTGGCCTCAGGAGGTCTGTCCAAAGCCCTGGCTTTCTTCATCCCCGTCAGCCTTGACTCCGTGGGCTCAACCTTCTCTCTGCCACGTGCTCCTGAGGTGAGGTCCTGCGTCTAGCGCAGCGCCTGACTCACACGAAGCACGCCACGGATGTTGGCTTATTTGATTCGATTTGATCTGGGTCAGTATAGACGGGGACAAGAAGAGAAACAGAAGAGAGGAATGAATGGAGGATGACTGTGAGGGGAGCCGTGATGTCATTTAAACCTGAACATTATCTGTGGACAGACTACACGGTTTATTCAAACCCCAGCCGTTCATGGTCTAATCCTGTGCAGGTGCCCCGTGGTCTTTCTTGCCATCTTGTGCACCTGGATAGAAAGAGCATTCCGGAGAAGCCAAGCGGAGCTCCCCGACATAAGACAAAAATAAAGGCAAAGGATTTGACACTTCTGAGTTGAAAAGGAATAGCAGTCATCTAATGCAAAGGGGCCCACCGCACGGAGACCCTCCCCCTCAACACACATTCCGGAATATTCCCAGTCCGATTATGTGCACTGCTGTACTTGATTGTGAGAAATCTCCAATTGGTAGAAATGCCCAATATCGGGGCAAAGTTGTGGTTTCTCTTGCTGCTCTGAACCTTGCTTTCTGAAATCTCTCTGAATAAATGTGACTCCTTTTCCCTATGATTTCCATTCAGACGTTCATATTTCCCACTGTTTTGCAGAACCCTACCCTGGGTGCTCAGCTCTGCTCAGGCCCTGGGACTGCAGGACAGAGCTCAGAGGGCCCCTCAACTGCAGGCTGTGGCTCCTATGCTATCCTCAAAGCCCCATCATTGGGCCATGATGGCTCATGAAACCGAGGCAGGCCTGTGGTCCAGCTTCTGTGACTGGGCTGTATTTCTTCCCTAGATTTCTGCTTCAGCTTCCTGCCTGGCACCCAGGCCCTTGGACTGGGGCCTTGCGTTCCCTCACAAAGCCTTCCTAGTACTGGAGCCAGACCCTAGTCTCTATGGATGCGTCTCTAGTATTTGACGCCAAGTGCTTCTCCTTGGCCCCTCGCCAGCTGCCAGACTCCTCTCGTCCTTTCTGGCCCTGCCTTTGACATTAACTTGCTGCATGACCTCTGATTCCCTGTTTCCAAGCCTATGAGTTGAATGAATTTGAGTGTAGTTGTGGTTATACACACTCGTCCCATCTTAGAAAGGCCCAGGGAAATTTACGAGTACCAGTACCCAGGACAGAGACCTGGACCAAGCAAGCCAGGCTCCTAGGGGGGCAAGTTATATGAAGGTATCATGCTTAGGGCCCACCAACACTCGCATGATCCTGAGAGTTATCTCTACTTACATTTTGTGTCCTAGGAGTCTGACTTACCTCCTTCTAGTCCCTGCTCTGCCAGTACCAAAGCCAACCCCCAGAAAATCTGATCTATTTGGACCAAGAGGCCCAGATATTTGCATTAACAACAACAACAACAATAACGAGGTGGGGGAGAGGGTGTGTGCCTGGGTGGCTCAGCGGGTTAAAGCCTCTGCCTTCAGCTCAGGCCATGATCTCAGGGTCCTGGGATCGAGGCCCGCATCGGGCTCCCTGCTCAGCAGGGAGCCTGCTTCCTCCTCTCTCTGTCTCTCTGCCTGCCTCTCAGCCTACTTGTAATCTCTCTGTCAAATAAATAAATAAAATCTTTAAAAAAAATAACAAGGCAGGGGTTTAACACATGCACCCAGAGCTGAGAACCACAGGATCCGGTGGTCTTGCTGGCACCTGTCCTCAAGAAATGTTCCCCAGGACCCTGAAACTCTTAATGGTACTTCCTTACCTATTTGATTCTGGGACTTTGTTACTTACTTGTGATGCCCTATTCTCTCCTGGCAGGTCTCTCTCCCTTCCAGATCCCAGCCAGGCTCAGTCTAGGCCATCTTCCTCCCACCTGGGCTTTGTTCTGACCAACTCTTCTCTTTTCCTGGCAAAGCCTCCTTTAGAATAACCACGGTTCCAACACAGCCGACCTGTGAGCTCTCCTCTGGACGTGTCCCAGGTGCCTGTGCGCCTTTTACAAGACGTGATCTGGAGGGTCTGTGATGCTGTAGTATTTGGTATGCTCTTGCTCATTCATTCAACAGGAATGGCCTGGGTGCCTGTCGTGTTCTCTGCCCTGTGGTATTTGCTGAGGAGGACAAAGATACATAGGTAGAGTTCATGCCAAGAGTTGTTCGTGGGGGACCAGCCTTTCTGAAGCATAGTCTGATTGTTAACAGGGGTCATACAGAAACAAAACAAAAGACCCGAAGCATTTCCTGGTAAAATACTTCAGGAAGACCTCTACCACGACAAGTCCCACCATCTTTACCATGCTGACATGTCTGCACATCTTCGGGGGAGGGAAACCCAGTATAAAGTGATTCCCAAATACATATGAGCACCAAGCTCCCATTCAACACGGACTATCTTCCAGAAGACACTTTGGAAAAAGTTGTCACTGATCCCAGAGCGCTAAATCGGGAATCAACATTCAGTCGAGACATACAAATTCTCTTCATGTGACCCGAGAGGTTGCATTAGCTTTTTGAGCAGCCTCATCACTATTGACTGATCAGAAGCTGGAGGCTTGGCCTGATGGCGTGGGTCTTTTCTCACACAACCATCCTGAAGCAGGTTTCTTACCCTTTAGAATGTGGGCTATCGATCTCTTTGGAACCTGAGCATAGGACCTATCCAGTTTAGCTTTGTGGGTCTTGGCTCATAGCTTAAGACTGCTGAGATCTTTTTACGTCTGAAGGCTGCCCTCCAATGTATCAGTTAGTTTTCCCAACTATCTGCTGCCTACAATTTACTTCCAAGCTGCTGAGGAACATGTTGGATGAGACAGATCACTGTATCACACCACTGGAGACTTTCCTTGGAATTGGCTCTGATCTTTTAATCAACACTATTGGGGCTTAAGTCATTGAACAAATCCACCCAGTTCAGCCATGCCCGAGCCCACGACTCTTCATCTGACTCAAAGGATGACATGAGAGGTTTTGGGAAACGCTTCATGGAAATCCAAATTCCCTGGTCTACTAGTCTGGTAATACTTCCAAAAAGGAGAAGGCTGAATTCTCACAAGCAAGTCTTTCAAAGAGGATAGTATTTTTAATTTTTGTGATTATAAAAGTAATTTCTGATTCTTATAGAAAATCAGGAAAATAGAAAAAGAAACCTGCCAGGTACCAAAAATAAAAGTAAAGACCCCAACATGTGACCACTCAGAGATAATCTCGGTTCACTTCCGCTATGGCTCTTTCCAGCCTTCGAGTATGCACATATATTCATTCATTCAAAAATATTTCCTGAGTGCTTTCTACGTGCCAAACATTGTTCTAGGTGTAGCAGTAAGTAAAAGAGCAAACCCCCTCCCTCCCTGCAAAAATCCCTGTCTACACGAGGCTTACACTCTAGTAGTGGTTTATCAATGAATGAATGATACTTTAAACACAGTCTTTATTAAAAGATACTTTAAAAAACACTCTTTTTTTCCTCCCAAGTTGACATTCTTTCAGAACAGCTAAACCTGGAATGACTTCATGTTAATTGACCCAGGCCAGCTTCTGATGATTCCTGTTTTCCTTACTAACGATTCCCAATGTTCTCTTTACTACAGCAATCTAGAAGTGTGTGTGTGTGTGTGTGTGCGTGTGTGTGCATGCGCGTGTGTGTCGGGGGTGGGGGGAGTGGGGGGTGTGTGACATGAAGCTCAGCGGCTATGGTTTCCAGAATGCAGCTCTTACCTGTTTTTGAAAACTGGGATGAACATGCTTATCTCCAGTTACTCGGCACGTCTTCTTTCTCGCTATTTCTCCAAGATTGCAGATGATACTGTCCCAGTCCTGCCTGTCTTGGAGGCAATTTGTTTAGGTTTAACTTGTGCACACGCATGCTTTTGCTCTCTGTCCACCCATCACGGGCTTTAGCCTGTTCCTACTTGACTCTGTGCTGCCCTTTCCGGATGGACGTTAGTCTCCTTGGTAGAGAAGGCAGGAAAAAAAGGAGCTGAGAAGTTCTCCTCTCTCTCTGCTCTCAATCCGATGTCATCTGCCCCGAGTTGTTGCTCGCCCTTCCCTTCTTCTTGCATTGAACTTGATGAGAGAGAATTTGGAGGAGTCTGTAGAAAGCTCTTTTCATTTTCATGAGTTTCAATAGCTCCCCTTCAAGAAAAATTCCTGATAGTATTCTTGCAGGAATGAGTTACTGTGTTGCCCTTTTGTATTTGCCTACTCCTTCATTTTACAAATAAGGAAACTGAGGTTTATGTTCAGCAAAGGGCATTGCATAAATCTGATCCCAAACTAAAATTATAGCATTCACTCGAGTCAACCTTATAGTATCTGAGAAAAAAGAAAAAAAAAAGAAGAAGAAGAAGAAGTCTTGCAAGAAACAGATCACTAGGGGAGGAAACGGACCTCAGGAGAAAGTTAACTGAGAACCCTTCTCATGGGGATAGGACAATGGATTTCACTGAATGAGCCCCAGATTGGAGCAAGTTTTCCCCGGTTGCAGACATCCCACCGGGACATTCCGGTCTGTTCTGCTTGGGGGAATGGCAAAGCCCATCCCCTTTGCCTTCAGCTTTGGGCCCCTGCATAGGAAGCCAAACAGCTGGTTCTTCCCCCTATGTGGCCTCCCCAGCCTAACGCCCGCATTAACTGAAACCCTTCCTCAGGGGAGCCGCTGACATCTTTTTGATTGGCTATTGACAGTCATGCTGAGGCTTCTAAGCACCTCCTTGTTAACCTTGAAAGATGACTGTTTTAGCTTTTTTTTTTTTCTTTGGAGTCTCTGTCACCACCTGCAGACAGAAGCAGATGATTTAAGAGATGAGCAAGTAGGAATTTTGTGACCTTCAAGCAGAGATATCCCCAGAATCAGTGGACACAGTCTAATCGCTCCCTGCCTTGTCTGTCTTTATGTCCCGGCTCGATCCCCAGCTCATGGTGTTAGATAAGAGGTTTCACATTACCCTTTGAAGGGATGGGATGACTGAGCGAACTCAGAGGCATCTACAAGCTCGGTCTCTGTAAACATCCTTTGCAAATGCCGTGTTAGTTACAGCCCGGGGAGATGCCATTTGGGCCTAGCAAGTGCCATCTTTTGGGGCCTAGGTTGGGAGGGGTCGGTACATATAACATAAAAATCAAGTGGATTTAGTCTATTTAAACGCACGAATAAATAAAGCAATTTCACCTGTGCGTTTTCTAAACCAAGACCAGGAACCATAAAATTCCCTGTAATAAATAAGAAAATATAAATCTCGGTTCCCTTTAACAGCCCGGAGAGCCAGCAGAAGGCCAAGAGAAGGAGAAAAGAGGGGGAGGAGAAAGCCTGGAGACTCGAGCAGGATCGGGGGTGGGGGGTGGGGGGCAGGGAGGAAAGGGGCAGGCCAAACGCCCACTCTCTCTGAGCGGGCCTTCCTCCCCGCCCGGCTCTGTCTGAGATCATATCCCCGGCTGTTGGTAACCGAAGGCGTTCTTTACTCTAATCGCTATAGGAACAGCAACAAGGAGAGTCAGTCCAGGACTTACTTTGTAGAATGAACAATGTGGCCTATTCATAATCTGCTCTACCTGGTTTACCAGTGGAACTGTGGCTCCGTCCTGTGCCAGATGCCCTGGGACACACTTTGTCCTGGTCCTCTCCGAGCTCTCTTCTCTGGTCCTGCTGGATCAGCACTGGCCACGGGTCCTCCTTCTGCGTCTCCTGCCAGTGGAATTTGGACCCATCACTTCCTTGCAGCAAAGCTGATAGGCCAACCGCAGAACTGTAGCTGGCCTCCAACTGTTCTCTCCAGAGTATGCAGATGTCTCCCTGCGTTTCTCCTCCTTTAGCTGTTTCTGCTCCTATTTGCTACCATACATATTCATGCAAACGCAAGAATTTCAGGAGGTGCAATTCTCTTCCGATGGAAGCCCGTTCCATGAATGCCTTCTGCAACAAAATGCCTCTACAAAATGTCTGTGAATGTCTTTCCCAGCTGTTGGAGAAGGGGTTTTATCGTCTTCCACGAGTTTAGGCAGGAAAAGAGTCAGTGTTGGGTGAAGTGCTGCCTGAAAGGCTAACTCTTTTCATTAGCAACTCTTTCCTCTATGGTCACATCCTGCGTCCAACCATCCCATGGCCTTCAGCCACAGAAGCTGTTAACGGAAGGTTGTTTTATTTTAATTTAATTTATTATTATGTTTTTTATTTTAAGGGCTGTTTTATTTAAGGGTAGCTACCCTTTTTTCCCCTTCTCATTATGTGTGGTCTATGACTTTATACTTTCCCCCGATCCCTGATCTTGTTTACCGCCCTCCATGTTTGATTCTATCAGTGCCTGTCTCTTCCCTTCTGACGGCAACTGTCTTTGATGCTACCCCAGGCCTCCGGACCTTGGCTTCTTTTCTGCAGAGAATGTCAGTTAAATCCCTGTAGCCTCTCCATCTCGGTCCCATAAATACTCTCAGGCCAAGATCCCTCCAATGCCTGCAGTTTCCAGAACTGTAACCAACACCCCCAGACCACTTAACCCTTCACGTTGATTCTGACCATATCTCTTCACTCCCTTGCAAGCACTTACAGCAAGGACCTGTAGCAAGGCCAAGATCCCCGCGAAACACGAGTGCTTGGGCTGGGTTAACACTATGAACCAAACCATCCTCTTTCCTTCTGTCCCTCCTTTTGTCAAAACCAACTGCCCAGGGCGCCTGGGTGGCTCAGTGGGTTAATGCCTCTGCTTTCGGCTCAGGTCATGATCTCAGGGTCCTGGGATTAAGGCCCACATCGGGCTCCCTGCTCGGCGGGGAGCCTGCTTCCCCCTCTCTCTCTGCCTGCCTCTCTGCCTACTTGTGATCTCTCTCCCTCTGTGAAATAAATAAATAAAATCTTAAAAAAACAAAAAAAAACAAAAAAAAAACCAACTGCCCAATATTTGCCAACATCATTCACAGCTCGGCCTCCTTTGAGCTGCTGCAGGTGAAGGCTTCGGTGGAGATAGGTGTGCACGTGGTTATGTTCATCTCGGTCTCCCTGAAGTTGGCAGGACCAGGGTGCAGGCCAGAAGAGAGATGCATTTACCAAAACTCAGAGGGATCCCAGAGAGAATGAAATCATAAGGATTCTGAGGTTTGGCCAACTAATCTAGTTCCCTTGGCCAGTTTCGAACAGTCCTGGATCAGTGGTCCCCAAATTTAAGGTAGACAGAAGCCCCTAGAGATCTGGTTAGCATTCAGATCCTGACTGAGCCAGACTCTATGTGTTGTCAATGGCATAGGTCCTACCAGGCTGGGCACCATGCTTTGAGTAGGAAGGGACTGAGATTCCTCTCCCCACTGGCTTCCCAACTTGTTCCCTTCCCTGGTTCCTCTGATCTGCCTGAGATTCACTTTGTAAAATGAGAGTAGGGAACCACCTGATTGTGAGCTCCATATGGGGCAAAGATGTAGTGCTCTATGTAATGTGCTCTATCCTGCTTGGCTCACATGTCACCTCTTCTCTCAAATCTTCCTCAATTTTCCAATGGAAGTTCACACTCTGAGCTCCCTGCATGCTTCAGTGCAATTCAGTTTAGAACAGTTTGATTCAATATAATTCAGAAGCCTTCACTGAACATTTTTGATGTGTCAAGCCATGAGTTTCCTTTTTTAAGGCTGAATACATGATGAATGCCATTAACAGAAGTGGAAGGTTTGGTTACACAAATGGAAGGTAAACTCAGGGAAAAGATAACCAAGCTTCCCCTGCCCCCCTACACAAACAAATTCATTTTATTTCATTCCAGAAATTTTCTTGAAAACCAAGTTTATGTTTACCGTCCTTCATGCCATGTGCATGGAGAGGCACATGGGGTGTGAAGAGGCAGCACCTCATGGTAGCTTCTCGAATGACACTACGTGCATGTAGAGCTCAGCCCCAACATTCACCAGCTGTGTGATCTTGGCCAAGTTGCTTAACCTCTCTGGGCCTTGGTTCCCTCACCCCTAACAGGGGGATGATGATAGCACTTCACAGGGTGTTATGTCGTTAGGAGAATTAAATGAGTTAATATTTGTAAAGCACTTCAAAAATTACTGGTACAAGATAGTTTAAAGAAATGTTGGTCACCAAATACGTGTTCTGCCGGTGTCACTCAAGAAAAGTCTAGGTAGGAGATGTACATTCAGAAGCTGTCAGGATGTAGGTGCTGTCGGGCCTAGGAGCAAAAATATCTTCCTGGGAGAATGTAAGCTGCAGGATGAGAGGCAAAGAGGGGAAAAAATGGGTTCGTTGGGGAGTACCAATATTTAGGGGGCAAACAGAGGAAGAGGAGGCCGTGAAGGAGACCAAGACTTTGGTCTCAGAAGGAAAGATGGCCCAGGAGAAAGTGAAATGAGAAGCCTAAGGTGGAGAATCTCAAGAAAGGGGTCGTGGTCCACAGTGACAAATGCCACAGCAGCACCGAACAGGGTAAGGGATCAAACCAAGCCATTGGCTCATATGGCCAATCGAGCATGTTTCAGGCTGCAGATAATTCCTATTTATATCTGTCTTCACCCACTAAGCCACGAGAACTCAATGCAGGGGACCGGGTTTATTATTCAACCTCGTGGGCCCAGGGACCAGCACACGCCGGCAGCACAGGAAGGCAGGCTCACTGCTGTTGAAATCTTGCTTCTGTTGCTGGGCTCTCCGGCCACTCCTCTTCCTTGGTGGTCCACCTCACCCCGCTTGTCTAGTGAACAACAGGACAATAAACAAAGGCCAGAGACTCTCAACTCCTGTCCTTTCTTCTTCGGAGGCCCCAAGGGGAGGGCAAGGCCAGGATTTCTGGGTACCAGACATCCCTTTCACATGAACTTGGGTCATCGCAGAAGTTGAGATGAGGTCATACGAGGTCTGGGGTCCAGGAGAGCTGGCCGGTGAAAATCTCAGCAAGATCGTCTTCTTGGCATTCACATCATCCCCAGGCAGTCATGGTGGCTCTTGCTTTTAGCCCAGCGCTCACTAGCAAGGTCCCACGGCTTGCACGCTGGCTTGCGATCTGCCTGCCTCCAGCGCTCTCGGGTGACAGCCGTCTTTGCTCCTGGGAGACCACGTGTTGACGCTGCCGAGGGGGACATTCCCCTACAGGGTGGCAGGTTGGGTCAGCTGACTTTCTAGGCCCTCCCATCTTCAAGATTCCAGGAGCTTGGGCCACCACACAAGGTGATGGATCGGGAGAGCAGAGCCCGCGAACTTGTCGGGGTGGAGGCAGATGATGGGGAGCCCTCGGCAGACAGCAGACGGGTCTGTGCTGGGTGTTGCGGTGTCAGCAGGGCTGTAGGATTAATTGAGACTGGCAGGGAGGGGGGTGGTGAGCCTCCGGAGGGAGGGGGAAGTGTGTGGGTTGTAGGGTGGTAGAGCCCCTGCTGAGAACTGTAGTCCTTTGGGCCCCCAGGTCAGAGGGGGAAGATAAAGGGGAGGGGGTGGGATGCGGGGAGCTCTGACTCAGGCTGGTGTTGACAAATAGGCTGGATTCCTTTAACTCCGCTGGACTTCGCCCTTTCGGGATGTACAGCCAGCGTCAGCACACTGCTAATGGGGCTTTGAGAGTCTCCTTTTGATGAGCGCGTCCCAGAAAGCAGATATTAGCCATTTCTGCTGGGGAGGCAATGAAGGCATTTGCAGCTGAAATCGGCTTTCCTGGATGCCCTAATAAAGCAGAGACTTTCAAAGCCCCATTAGCAGTGTGCTGACTGCAGCTTACATCTGTCCGAGCCCGGCTCCGGAGGGGAGTGCGGGGTGCTCACATCCCAGACCCTAACGGAGGACCAAAGGCAGCGCCTTGTCCATCCACTGGCTGGGAGCTCCCCAGAGTGGAGAGGTTTCTCACTATCCCGGGGGCCCGTTATGGTGCGGGGCACAAAATAGACTCTCAATAAATCCTTAGCAATTGGTAACTGTCTTTGTGTGTGTGTGTGTCGGGCGCAGGGGTGGGGGGAGGGGTCTTTTGCTAAAGGGAGTTGGAACAACACACTGTGGACAACTTCAGGCATGGCCCCGGCCCCTGGGAGCACTCAATATGTGTACGAGATGCGTGAATGACAGGAGGGCTGGTGGGGGGAAGGGAGGGAAGGGACAGTGTGGAAGATCGGGAGAAGTGGCTCTTCCCCTCCCCCCATACCACCTGCCAGTAGGAAAACTATATTTCTCTCTCAGCTGGGAGTCACTGAACGTCTCCACAAGTAGCAGACCCCACAGCCTCCATGCTTCCCCTTAATGAAACCAGAGGACCTTTCTCTTGTTTGGTTTCAAAGGTGCCATGTGGCTTGGGGACAGAGGGGCCCTTGTCGCCAGGAGCTTTTATGGGTGGTGTATGCCAAGGAACTAACATAGACAGGATGCTCTAGCTTCGGGGTGAGGTACCCGAGCCTTTCAGAAGTTCTGTGCCTTGTCCAGATGCACACAGATATAAAGGACGGAGCCAGAATTCACATCCAAATCAGGCTACCTGCTAAGCTCACGCCTCTCCAGCTGCTTCCCACTTTCCCTAGAACTCAGAGCCCGGCGAGACTATCCTTCTGAATGTCAACTGTGGCTATACAACCTTCTCCACCTGCCTCACCCCTGTGCACACACCCTTGGGCAGGCAGCCATCTGGACGTGGATGGTCTGAATTGGGCATCAACCTCTTCCTCCTCCACGATCCAAAGCCAATTCTTGTGGGGGGACTGGGGTCGGTCCAGTGCAGCTGCCCCGGGAGACACCAGCCTCCACCTGACCAGATCTGTTTCTCCAGGTTGGGTATGCCCACCGTACGTCTCGTCTCCTTCTGAGTGCGTGTGGTTTCAGAGGAGACCTTCCAAGAAGCTCGGGAAAGGGAAATAAATGATAAATAAATAAATGGAACGGAACAGATACATAGACAACTATGCCATCGGCCAGAGCCGCCTGCCCTTGTGTGTTTATCCCTGCTGTTTGGTCTCGGGAAGGTCTTCGTGAGCCACTGGCGTGTGACTGGCGCTCTTTGCCCTGTCGTTCTGCCATTTGAATATTTCCAGTCAGGATTTAGTCACTGCACATCTTTGAGAGTCCTCTAATCAGAGAAATTAACTCTCATCAGACACAGGAATTAATCTTTGTTAGTGTTGGTGTCAGTCTAACTTTGCCTTCCTCGGTGCCAGACGTGGAGGGGCGCCCTAGGAGGGAGCTGCCACTGCTTCCACCAAAGGCCACGGTCCCTATGCGGGCCTGCAGGGGACCGAGGCTGGCCTCTCCTACTGTCCAAGTGGGGAGCTACGTGGGAGCCCCGAGGAGGTCTGCTCCGGTGTTCAGCACGGAGCAGTGCTGTGTGCAGGCTTTCCAAAAACATCGAGTCGCTAGCGGGTAGGAATGATGCCATGGAGGGCGGGGGTGGGGGGCCGGGAAGTCCTTTGGGAAAGAGCAAAATGGCAGCTCAGATGTTGGCACATGATAGGAGGAGTTCTCTACCAGTCCCCCGTTTGTTAAAAACCCAGATATGTCTGTACATCTTCAACATCTTTCCATGGGGGGGTGTGTGGTGGGGGGAAGGTGGGGAGCAGAGAGGGTGGGGATGGACATTCGGCTGCATTTGTGAAAAGTTTGGAGCCAACATCTTTGTACCTAGAGAACGTATAAAAATCGAGGAATATCAGATTGCCTCAGAGTAAATAAACATGACGTTAATACAGACCTGCATCATATATATTTCATATCCTCTCATTGGCTCATGGAAATTATGTTACGGAGAATTGCCTGCTAACATCATACTTACTCACAGGCTAGTGCTTGCTTTGGTTCATGTCAAGCTCCCTGTGCCCTCGTCAGCAGGTATCACCTGTTGTCATCCGCATTCCACAGCAGAGTTTCACTTCAAGTAACAACCTTCTCCTGCGTAGACACTTGTCTTTCATGATTCGAACCTGAGTGTTTCTGACCAATAGCCGGGAACCAGGAGAGATGCCGTCCATCTCGCCTCGTCGCAGTGGATGTACTCTGTGCCCTTGGAAAAGTCACTTCCCTCTCGATCCCCGTCTGTTAGATGTGGTTCTTAGACAAGATCTTTCGTGAGTCTTCAAGCAGCTTCTGAGAACGTCGAGCAGGGGAATGGCCTCAGCTATCCACGGTGCAGAAGAAAGGGGATCAGAGGGTTTTTTGTTTTATTTTGTTTCGTTTTTATAATTTGGGGCACAACGGCCAGAAATTATGCCACTTGTGTGACCACATGTCAGAGCCACAGGAGAATCCCACCTGGATAGGGCTCTCTGTTTCATACTCTCCATTTCTTGGATGATTGCTTTCTCTGCTACTGGGATTAAAAAAAAGAAAAAAACCTTCAAGACAAGTCACTTTCTCATTGGCCTGTGACATGCTACATGAACCATCTATATTACGGATGCACCCATGGATGCCGCCAACGTTGATTCATACCTTGGTGACCTCATGGATCACTGACAGCCGTGCCACCTGGCAGGCTGCCTGGAAGTCACCAGGGCCTGTCGGGAGCCCCAGCTGCACCTCTGTTTTGCAGGTGACCACCGGGTCTGGTGAGTGGCTACCCTCGGGTTTCCAGCCTACTATTGTCAGCATAAGGAACAATTGCATGCTCACATCAAAAGTCAGGAATTCTAGAAGGATCAGCGTTGCTCATAGAACGGAGTGGTGACTTGCAGAAGCACAATGAGATAACAAAGTCTCTTCCAGACATCTCATAATGCAAAGCCCGAGGTAGCCGATAAACAAAGCACGGCCGGCCAGAGTCCTTGCTATCTCGTTGACAGAAGCATTCATCGCCTGGTTTCCCTGGCACCCTATTATGGGGGAAGGAGGACTCTGACCACTTCTGCATAGTGTAGAGTCATCTGTGGGCCTCACGACACCTTTACTTTGTGGTCCTTGTCTCCTTGAGTGTCACGAGGGAGGGAGGGTGAATTGTTCTCTCTGGTTTTGAACACTCGCTTTTTAATCTTTTTTGCTGCCTTTGATTTTTACTTTTGGCTCCAGGGAAGGCGGGTTGTCATGGATAGAGCCTTGTGCCTGGTTTAGCATGCTGTGTGCTGGAGGAGTGTAACTCTGAGCACTTACCAGTGGGTTCACGGCCAAGGTTACCAAATCTCCCTTCTTGGCCTTCATGTTCAAATGATCTCATCAGATCAAACAAGGAACAGCACTGCAAAACACCCCGTGTCCCCCCAAAACATAACCTCTTTCTCTGCCATCACAGTGCTAACTTCTCCTTCCCCAAGTGGAGGATAGGAGATTGGGGAAGGATTAAAAGAAGAGGCTAAGTGATACAGGTCAATGTCATTTTCTGAGAACACCGGTCTTTACAGATCGCTTGGCACTAGAAAAACTCACTATTTCTCAAACTTGCAAATTGACCCCCTGTTTAGGGCCTGGATCTTAAATAATGCTACACATTTAAAATATAATATATGATATTAGAATAGTATATAAAACATGAAATATAATATATACAATACTATTAATATATTATATATAATGGGACTAAAATAAATTAGTACAAATATATATTATATAATACAATCTATATTATGTTACTTCACAATATAACATCACATTATTTTATTATTTAATGTTACACATAACATATTATATTTATGTATAGTATATAATATACTTATATCAATTTATTTAATTATTAATTCTATTATTAATTCTATACTATTAATATATAATATATATTATATGTATATGAAATGGGACTAAAATAAATTTAAAATACAATTTCTCTCTTTCCCTAGGGTTCTATGAGAGTCTGTGAGCAATGCCATGGAGAAAAAAAAGGGGTTTTGAAATCGGATTGGAATTTGCCTGTGTTCTCACCATCTATATGTCCCCATTTACAAGTCCATAAAGTAAGGATAATAATGCCTTCTTCGTGCTTGTTGTGAGGTTTGGGGTGTAAGTAAAGAGTATGGCACATAGTAGGTGTATGTAAAGAGCATGGCACATAGTAGGTGTTCCAGAAACATAAGGGCTACTCCTATGGGAGCATAGTATCTTCAGAGACACATGATGTGGTTCCTTTCGTCGCCCTTTCGGTCCAGATGTGCAAAGGACCGACAATCTAGGTTAGTAAGAGATTTGATCTGTGAGGGGCATGGAGGGCAGATTTTCCTGCCTGGGGGCTCGCAGCGGTTTGTCAGGGAGATGGGTGACCGCCTCGCTGCTGGTGAGGAAATGAGCACTTCTTGTATTTTTCTAGGTAGGAAGGAATTGTGGTGGTTTGGGTCCTGCAGGGTGAGATTTATCTGGCTTGAAAAAGAATACTGGCCACAACCCCTTATCAAAACCCCCTTGGGGCCAGATACATTTGCGAATTCAGAATTTTTTAGATTTTAGAAAAGGAGTACGGTACACTTACTATATATTATGTAATACCCCCCGTAGAGTCAGGAGCAGCAACTTGTAAGGAAAAACCATTCAGAGTTGTACAGCAAATATTCATCCTAAGTGGGATAAATGAGATCTACAAAGAGACTCAGGTCAGTTCGGGTCAGGTTTTACTGCCAAATGAGTTATGAAAAATCTTTCAGTATTCAGAGCTTTTTGGATTTCAAAATTGCAGACTGTTGATTTATAATAATACTAGAGGAGACGATAAGTAATAACAACAGTTGCATTTAATAAGTGTTTTCCTGGTGCCAGGGACTCTAAGTGCCTTATGTATATTTTCTTATTTGTTCTCTAATGACTGTCCTGGGCACTTGGCGTCATCATCTCCCTTGTAGTGAAGAGGACAACAAGGCTCCGAGATATTAAGCAACTTGCCCCAGGTTATACAGCTGGTCAATGGCCATTCCAGATCCTGAACCTAGAACCGGCAGATGGCAGAGTCGATGCTGATGGAAGAGATGGATGCTTTCCCTGCACAGCAGTGGTTGCCTTCCCCTGGAGTCCAGAGAATTTGTCTCGTGGAGGATGGACTATTGGCGAGGCTGAATTAGCCATGCGGGAAATGTTTTGAACTGGCTAGTAGACGGGAGGGATGAAGGCATGAGAGGCAAAGGCGGCGTGGATGGCACAGACCCGGCCATTTCAGTGCTGGTAAGCAGGCCATAGGGATGCCCCCCTAGCCCAGACAGTCTTTGACCTTGGTCTGGACTCCTACCCTTGAAGAAAAGCTTCCTTCAGCTTCAAGTGGCCTTCCTCTGAACTCAGTTGTTCCAAAAGGGTAAGTGACCTGTCTCAGGCCCAGACCAGGCCTCATCTCTGTGTGTGACCTCTATTGTGTGGGTAGAGTACTACAGAGGGGAAAAAAATCCTAATGAGCCTTAATGTGGGAGGAAATGGCCATCCTAAAAATAACGCCAGGCCCTGTGGAGTAATGACATCATTAGCCAACTCCAGCCGTGAGGGATTGTAAGCACTTCTGACTAGACGTTTTATTTTAGCACAAGAAGTGTAAGTAGATCTATGATGCTTGTCAGCCCAAGCAAGGGTTGCAAGGCAAGAAGTTAGTGAAAGCACATATGAAGGGCCTTGACACTTCCTTTAATCACATTTTCCATAATTGGAAGAGTTGCTATTTCCGAATCTTTGGCTGGGCAGTCTTCATGACCACAAGAAAACAGATCTGGGAAGAGAAGAAATTCTACCGTCTGGAGAGGGCCTGACATTTTCACTCACTTCTAAGCCTTGGGGAGGAGAAGGGGCCTGGGGAACAGGACTGACCAGAAGCTGAGGAGAAAAAACAGACACAGATGTTACGGGGAATTCCTCCCCACCAGGACTGTCCTGCCCTCAGCTGACGAAGAAACAGAAGGCTTCCTCCTTTCCCTGGTCCTTGGCCTCACTGCCCCCTGCCTGAGATAGCTCTCCCTCCTTTTGACCTCCTCCGCTGGACCATGAACTCCGTGAGGCCGGGATCGGACCCATCCAGACCTTCATTTCCAGTGCTCAGCAACGTGCCCGGCAGGTAGTAAAACCCTTAGTAGAAATTTGTTCCATCAGATCAAGGGATGGTGAGTTCATTTTATAAATGGTGGGGGATTATTTTGCATATCTTTGTTCATTTGTAAGAGGTTGTCATTCATATACTCCAACTCTGAGAAGAGGAGAGAGGAGAGGAGAGGAGAGGAGAGGAGAGGAGAGGAGAGGAGAGAGAAGGGAAGGGAAGAGAAGAGAAGAGTACAGAACAGAAGGTCAGTCGTTCTGGAAAAAGGCACAGCTGTGAAGTATGCTTTGGGCTGGGAGAACCCCAGGCTCCCTTCATGGAAGTAGTGACGAAGACACTTCAGATCTCCTAGTTTCACAGAGGGGCCTGCAGAATAAATGACATTACACTCCATTGCATTTTCAAGGCAGGTCAGCCTACTGTTGAAACTCAGACCTGAAGGGGTTTCCCCTTTCCCATTGCTCCAGTCCTGCAGTGAGCGTGGCCATGGGACAGCTGTGGATTCACCTCCCTGGGGCTGCGGGCAAGGTGCGCTGTGACCATTCTTTGTGCCTGGCCACATACTTGCCTCTCCCCAGAACAAAATGTCTGTTTCTGCTGCTTCCCTCTCTCCCTCCCTCCCTCCTGTGCCCTCCTTTCCCACTTGCAGTCCTGCTCAGCCTTCCCTCTCTTGGCTCTGGCCCCCTGGGGCCTGTCATAATTAGAAAAGGAGGAAGGAGGGGAGCCATCCGGGCCCACCAGGGCTTTTGAGGGAGCTGGGACTGCGTGCTGGGGACCCGGGGCTGCAAAGGTTTTGTTGTCTTTCTTCTTTTCCAACCACGGTACCTGCCAACACAGGCAGGCCCTGCGCAGAGTCAAGGAGGGGGCAGTGCCAGAAACACATGGCTTTGAGCGGAGGAACACGAGTAGAAAAATGCAAGTGTGTGAGTGTGTGTGTAACGACGTGTGTGACCGTGGTGTGGGTTTACGGTGTGTTGTGCCCCCCTCAGCTGGGGGCGCCATGCAGAAAAGGGTTTTTAATTGGAAACTATCGTCCACATCAACTTTGGGAGAACAGCTTTTCTAGGGATTCCCTTCTTATAGCCGCAGTCCTATTCTCACCTTGCCCTCCCCGGGACATCTGGTCTACCTTTGTAATGAAAGGAAAGTGGCACCGGAAGTGGGTGGGCAGAGCCATTCCAGAGCTTTTCTCCCGGTCCCGAGCACCAGCTGCTGGCATGAGGTGAGTATGTTCCTTCTCCGAGTCGTCACACATAGGACACCGATGCAGGTTTTTCCAGCTTCTCCGGCGCCAGAGTTGCACTCTCGTGCTGGCATTTTCCTGGGCAATGGTGAAGGGATCATTAATCTGTCTTCTTGCTATTTTTCTGCCCAGCCCAGGGGACGACTCTGGCCTATAAATCAGCTCAGTACGGAGTGGGAAAATCCAGGAAGGGATACAATAAGGAGGAAAATAGCTACTCAGAAAGGAGATAGACCTGGTGTGAGACCTACAAAGTCTAGGCATCAAGGGGGACTGATCTTTTGAGGAAATAACATGAAGAGAAAAAAAGTGCGCCAACCGGGCAGGGCCAGATCTGGGACAAAGGAGATCTAGAGTCGGGTCTTCAAGATGTTATTGTAAGCTTCTTGCCTCAGCTAATCTCTCCGGGCTACAACTAGGCCATCTGTTAAGGTGGGGTCTCGCCGTGCCCTCACATGGCGTTGTGTGTTCATGGGAACTAGAGCACGTGCAGAGAAACAAAACAAATTCCTACACGCAAGCTGTTCGAACCCTCCGTATTTGCTCATGCCAGTTAATTAATAAAAAGAACCCACGGTGGAGATTTCTAAATGACACTGGAAGTGCATGGAGGTATTAGGGCCAGGGGCAAGGGAATGGGCTGGAAGCCAGCTTGTTACTGATTGTGTGGAGTCTCTGGATTCCAATCCACTAATGCACTTGGCCAACAATTCCATTCTCTCTCCAAGATCAGTTGGAAGTCCAAACTTCCACGACGATAGTGGTGGTCGTCACCACTGTGATAAGAGGCACCCACATTTTTCTCATGACTTTTCCGCATCTTGGTAATCATTGATGGGCACCGCGGCTTGAAGGGAGAAGGGGTTGCTTCAGCAGGGCTCCCTCCCTGTGGGTCCCAGCTCTAGCCCATTGCTCTCCAGGCATGCACTTGACCATGCATCCCCTCTATGGGACAAAGTCTGCTCTAGGGGCCATTACAGTTGGAGAGGCATTTGGGTGACTTAAAGAACTCAGGATCTTGAAATGGAGAGATTAGCTTTGAAAGGCCCCCCAAGAATTAGGGGGCCCCTGGAGAGATCTTTCGCCTTCCGAGGCCCTATAACCACATCTGTAAAACAGGATCACAATACCTACCTTGTTTTTTTGTGAGCTTTAACATGGCGTAGAGAGAGCCCCCAGCCGAGTTCCTGGAGCGCAGAGGCACAGTTACTACTCCGAGTGGTAGTTACTACTCTCACTGGACCATCGAAGTGGAAACTTGGGAAGCAGAGAGGAATACTGGGAATGAATATATCCCTCAGGCAGATGGGGTGAAGTGTGTGTGTGCATGTGTGCGTGGGCATGGGTCTGGCTGTGTGCACACCTGTGTGAGAGCACGTGTGTATGTGTGTGTAAGAACGTGGGGGAATATGTGCCCATGTGTGCACATGCGTGTGAGTGTGGACGCCTATGTGGCTGTGTGTGAGCGTGTGAATGGCTGTTGGTGTGTTGGGAGTTACACACTTAGTAGTTCTCCAAATGGACTTTGCCTTTGTTCTTGCTTCTCTCTCTGCCTGGAATGTTCTTGTCTCCTCCTGCAGCCCCTGGACACCTACTCCTTTATCCAGATTCAACGCAGGTCATCATCTCTGATCATGACCTCTGAACTGCTTGGAAGGACTCCGTCACTCCCTGTTTTCCTTTACCTTTAACTAGGGAAGCAGCAACAGGTGGGGGGGGGGTGAAGGAAGGCTCTCTAGGCTCACATACCATGGATTTGAATTTCAGCTCTTCAGCTTGTAGCTAAGGGATCTCAGATGGGTTACCTGACCTTGACCTTTGGAAGTCTCAACTTCCTGACCTGTAACATGGAAATAAATAATAATAGTGTCTTCCTCACAAGCTTGATAGGAGGATTACACAACATAATGCATTTAGAGCATTTCCCATAAATAAAATGGTGCATAGTAAGTGTTCAGTCCACATCAGGTATCCCCACTACTCCTACTATTTTTTTCACCACATAGTATTATAATATTAGACCATTTTTTGTCCATATTCATTTCCTGAAATCTGTGACTCCTGGAGAGCAGGGATTCTTCCTCCAGCACCTACCCATAGCTTGACACCCAGTAACAGCCCAGTAAATGTAAAGGGAAGGCAAGTGTTACTTATCCCCTTTCCTGACTCCTCATTTGTCCCCTCCGAGGCCCCTCCAGTCTCCCGTCCCGGTACCATCATCGGAAGGCAGGCTTGGGGCTAGAGTGCAGCCTTATCCCCATACAAAAGACATTCTCAATCAATACACAAAGATCCACGCTGTATCTATACTTAGCAGGCATTCTGCTGGCACATTTTTTACATCCCCAAGGCTATTTTTTCCTGCAGTTGTCTTCAATGGACTCCATTGAAACACTAGAAAGCCCCTTCTGGTCTGTCAATGAGTCAATGAGCACAAGGCCAAAACCAGGGTAAGACAACAACCTACTGTTGCTGCTCCGTAGAAAGCAGCTCAGCCACCCCTGGTCTACTCATTCCTCAAACATGCAACACCACACCAAAGTGCACCCCTCTCAGCACAGACAACTGCCCCCTGGACGCTGAGCGCAGAATGTGGACAGATGAACCATTGTAGAGGACACAGGCTGTTGGACTCCCTAACTTGTTATCCCAACTTCGTTTTCTCCCATCCCTCCATCTTTCAAAGGGATCTACAGGGGAACCCGAGCCTTCCTCGTTTCTAAGGCAGTCTATGTGGAGGCAATGCCTTCCTTCCAAGAGATTAGAACCAAATCATGCTCTCTGAGACCCAAGATGGCGCTCGGAGGACCTGGGGGAACCTAGAAGCTGGCTAGTCAGTGCATTTCCTATGCTTCTCCTGTTATTCAGGCCAAGACTTCTGTTCCGATGCCCTGTTCTGGAATTTTCTCCCACTCTATCATTTTCTGGGCTGCCTGTCTGGGATGACCTTTAAAACCCTTGCAGTTGGGACTACTGCTCTGAAACTCATCAACGATGGAATCTCTAAGATGGAATCTTATTTGCCTTCCTTCCTGGGGCTGGCTCCATCTCTCCACATGCCTCTGCTCATCTCGAGAGTCTAGCTATGTAGAGGTGTCAGTGCTGTATCCCTTCCCTTGGGAGCAAACCTCACTTGATCTCTGATCTCTAGAATCCCTCAGAGTTTCCTTTGTTTTGTGTGAATGGACCTATACACACTAGACTCTTCGGGTCCACCCCAAGGCCCCTGCCAGCCAGGTTCGGCCAGCGGCTCTCAGAGCCCCTGGGATGACACGAAGAGATGTAAAATCTCAGTGGCTATGAGCTCCAACATTCCCTTCCAGAGTAGATTAAGGGGCCATTCCTGAGCAAGAGCTTTGGCTGAGCATGTGTGCGTGTGCACACTCATGAGTGTGAAAGAGAAAGAGAGGGGAATTCAGTTTCCGATACGTGCGAAGTGAGGTGATTAGAGGAATTAACAGAGAAGTTTCCAGCAGACAACTGGATTACGAAGGTAGAATTTCAGGGAGAAGTGTGGACTGCAGACTCAGACTTGGGAGTTATCAAGACATGAGAGATCACTGATCCATGCGTCTGCCCAGAAAGATCATGAAGAATGAGACTGGGTGGGAACTGAGGCCTGGGCCCTCAAGGTGCCCAGCGTTCGTGGGCAAGGCAGTGGGAAAGGAAATGCTGTGGAGTCTGAGAGGAAGTAACTGGAGAAGTAGAAATAGAATTTGAGAAGAGGGGCCGTCCCCAAGCCGTGAGGGAAAAGAATTCCAAGAAAGAGGAATGTTGAGTAAGATGTGGCCAAAAAGTGACTGTGGGGTTCAGTCGCAGAATGGGCCTGGTGACTCTGGGAAGAGCTGTTTCAGTGGTCTTGGGGCCAAAGCCAACCGAGGTAAGCTGTGGGGTCCAAGAGGGGTAAGAAGTGAGGGTGCTTTGGGAAAGCTGACTGAGAAGTCAGGAGGTGGGATCGTGGTAGCTCACAAGGAATGTGGGCTGCAGGACTGGCTGGCTTGACTTTCTTTTGAACAGAAGAGACCTGAGTACTTTGGAGTCTTGAGGGGAGTGGACAGAGGAAGTCGACTAGAATGAGTTAAAGGGAATAGCTAGAGAGGGGGCCACGGATGGAGAGAAATTCCTGAGGAGGCAGCAGGGTGGGGATGCTGAGCATAGGTGGCCAGTTAATCCTTCGGCAGGAGAGGGACCCTCTGCGCCTTTGGACTCACAGCAACCAACCATTAGACGAGGAGCACGGCCAGGAGGCTGTCAGGTGGTGGATCGGTGGCCTACAATCTAACATTTGGCAGAGATAATCCACACAGACAAATTAGAGTTGCCTGAACTTGAAATATCTAAAATAATGAAACTCTCCAAGTGGCATTTCAGGGGCTCTGACCCACATTCGCGGTGACCCATGATGGGGCAGCAGGGAGCACAGGTGACTCTGAAATGCTCCCACATGGCACCTGCCTCGTGTTAATGGAAGATGTACATCTCTCCAGGGGGAGAGGCTCACCCTGGGAGACGCTGCTCTCCCGGGGGGGGGGGGGGGGGGGNGGGAGACGGACGGCGAGGCTCCTCCGACGGGGCCTCTCCTTGGCCGCTGCCATTTTTCTTCATTATTTCTGCTATGTCACCCGTCATGTTGTCAGTTTCCTTTCAGAATGGCGATAAATGGCGTCTCTCATGTGGTGTCCTTAGGGGACACCTGTTATTTATTTCGATGATGGGCAAGATGCCGCAGCTAATTAAGAAAAATTGTGGGCTGCCCACAGCCAACACGTAGTTCCTTGTCAGCTCGGCCCCATAGTCCTTCACCCCACACTGGGGCGAGCCCCCCACCAAGAGCTCGCGGGGGCAGGAGACAAGGAGTAACGACACCACTCCCTCCCACTACCCCTAAAAAGAGTTCCACACCTGTCTTCCTGGGGAAGTACGGAGGGACTCACAGGCCTACCCTGGCACCTCGGCAAAGCCTCAGGCTTCCGGGGGAGGAGGGCAATCAAGTCCTTCCCTTCTGTCCACCCTGAGAAGCCCGGAGACTCAGCCAGCAGCGTTTTCTCCCTCATGACTTGGCAGGGAAGCAAAGGCCATTTCTGTGGCCAGGGCCTCCTGGACACGATGACCCAGATAACTGAAATGACACCTAGCTTGTGCCTGGACGACCTGAGTCAGCCTCGTCTGTTCCTCAGAACAGCAGACATCGCAGGCCCCAACCATGGGAGGCTAGTTTCTTTGGAATTCTCCAGATTTCTGGGCCCTGTTGAAAGAGGTGGGAAGTTTCTGCCTGTGGGTAGAGAAGATCTAAGTCAAGAGAGGCAGCTCCTTGCTCTCCGGGGCCAGAAAGGCGAGTAGGGGGTCCAAGGGGAAGTGGGGAGGACATGTGGGGGCTGGGAGGTATTGGAACGGGGTGCGGAGCCCACGGGGACTGAACATCCCCTAAGGGGGTGTCGCTCGCCCTGGAGGGTCTGAGTGGGGGCTTACCCAGGACCAGCGAACGGGCTGGATGCTGCTGTGCTGTCTGGCCTCTGGGTATTTTGGGATTCTTGGCAGAAATTTTCATTTAACTTTGGGTGCCGGAGTCACCTCTGTGCCCCGTGGCGTCTCTAGGGTCCTGACAGCAGAAAGAGGCACCGAGTGGATGGGGAGGGCAGGGAAGGGGCGGAAGGTAGGACGGCACTGGGGAGGGGGCTGGCTGGAGGTTGGGTCCAAGGCCGGCAGGAAGGCGCCGCCGTCTGTGCCCCGAATGGGAGCCGGCAGAAACCCGAGCCTCGGGCCCGGACCCGCGCTCTCAGGCTCACTGTGCCCGCTCTCTCTGCGGGGTTTGCTCGGCTTCCAGCCTTCCCGCTGCTCAGGCTATCAGAGCACTGCCCGAGAAGAAATTACATTGTATCCCGAGACCCGATAAGCTCAGAGCAGGCTGTTTCCTTCACACTGGGACCCAGCGCCGCCTCCCGCTTCTATCTCGTCTTCGGTTTCACGCGGCGCTTGCTTTACCGCCGAGCCCCGGAGACAAAGGCCCCCTGTGTGGGCCGCCTCCTCCCGCTGCCCTCCGTGGCCGCCCCCTGCCCCCCACCCCGCCCCGACACACTCCGGAGGGCCAAGGCCAGCAGCCCGCGGAGACGGGATCCGGGCTTGGCCTGTAGGGCCCGGTGGCGCCGGGAGCCGCAGGTGTCTCCAGTGAGAACCAGGGGGCTGATCAGAGCGCACGTTGCTACGGTACTGAAGGAAACAACAATTTTGCGGCGTTTCTCTGACTCCCCAGGTCCGGGAAAGAAGACATTCAGGGGCAGAAGAGGAACAAAGAAGAAAAGGGGAAGTCGTGCACGGATGTGTGGGTTTGGAGGCCCTGTGGCCCAGCCCAGGCCAGCCGCCATGCCTCACTCTTTTCAGCACCCAGTCCACCTCCACGCAGCTTCCCGGTCAGTGGCAACTTGCAGAAACCGCTGGGAACCCCTGAGAAGACCCTTATGTTCTAGACCCAGATCCTTAGGAGAGATTAGGGCTTCCCCTCTCCCAAGGCCGGCTGGACAGTGGGTCCAGAGGCCCACGGGCAGTGAGGAATGCTCCTGCCCCTGGGGAGTGAGCGGAGGCTCTTGTCCTTCCTGGAGGGCCAAGCCTTTCGAAATCTTCAGACACTATGTTCCATTATTTTTCTTAGGCAGCTGTGCCTCTGAGCATTGACCGGTTCTCATAGGTTCTACTGTTAGCCTGCTCAGGTCGGTATAAAACAGAGGAAGAGGAGACCCAGCAGCGGAAACCCGACATCTCTCGCAAACTCTAGGAACCCGAGAGTCACCCAGCGGGTTTGGGATTGTGACTATTATCACGAGGAGTGTATTGCAGAACTAATGTGGGAGGCTTGGGCCCGGGCCGGGGGCCGTGGGCTGGGGGCAGGCTCATTGGTCAGCACTGCAGGGTCAGCCCCATGTGTAACTGTGACTTTGTTGGTCTCTGCTGTTGTCCGAGGTCTTGGGACCCCAGTGGCAGGTATGGCCCCGCTCCGGGTGGAAATGCGGGGTCCAGTGTTGCAGGTTTTCTGAATCTCCACGATTCTGGAAAACGTTTCTCTGCGATTAGGATTTTCTCTCCGGGTCCCTCATTACTTCTCTCTGAAAGAAGGCTGTATTCTGTTCTCAGTTCAGTTTATTTAGGGAGAACTGGGTCTTGGCGTATGTCTAAGAGTTCACTGGGCTGATGGTATTTTTTCTTGCATTCATTCGGCAAGCATGTCTGCATGGTTCTAAATGCCGACTGCTGTGTAGGGATCTGGTTTCCCAAGGTGAGGTCCCTGACCTCAGGGAAGATACAATTTAAGGCAGGAAACAGACATAAAAAAAAATTAACTATGATTGAAGGCTGAATGAAATCAGGGTTGAACGCAGCATTTGAAATGACCTGTGCCTGGAGGTTTGATCCGTGGGTGTCTGAGTCTCAGCGGAGTTTCTGGGAGGAGTGGCCCTTGTCTTCCACTTCTTCTGAATGAACTCGGTATTGCTTAACATTTAATTCCTTCCTCTGAATGTCTGCCCTACTCCTCCTGCCAAGAACACCTAGATGTGGTCTTCTTTCAACCACATGACAGTGATGATCATTTCTGAATGCTCAGGGCTTGACAAGAACCTTTAGGTCTTGGAAGAGTCATTGTACTAAGTGGGAGAACCTGGATTTACACCCCAGTATGTCTCATTTTTAAGTGCTCCTGCTAATAACTACATCACCTTGCTTTCATATCCTATTTAGGCTTGAATTGAACTACTCAAACCCATTTTGGGATGAGATGGGTATAAATAGTTTCTTAAAAATCTTCCATAATTCTTTTAGGGATCTTATGAGTTAGATCACAATATTCACTTTTTTTGGAAGTAGACACACTTAACCTCATTTAAAGTTAAGATAGCAACACCAGATAATTCCATAGTGCTTTAAATTTTCCAAAGGACTCTCATCTACATTTCCTGCAATTAACCACTTACATATACAGTGGGATGGCACCAACATTAGTTACCCTCAAATATAGCATCTCTTCAAGTAACATTGAATAAGGACTAACTCTAATTGATGACAGACCCTGTCCTGAGTGCTGACATATATCCATTTATGAGAACCTATAAGGAGTCATGACTGGTGACCAATTCAAAGATGCGGATACCAGCTGCAGAGGGGTAACTCACCCCAATCACAGAACAAGTAAATGCAGAGCTGGGACAAGAACTCGGGCCGTTTGTCTTTAAGGTGTTAGGCCGCACTAAGGAGAACTCCTTCGGCAATTTTTTGAGTCAGGTTTCCAGCTATAAAGGGTCAGCTTTCATCCCCATACCCAGCTAGCTGAAGGTCCAAAGCTTGTATGTCTGACTTATTTTTTAGGGGTTTCTAGGGGCAAGAGGTGTTTTAAGTCTTGAGTGGTGATCGGGTGGCTTTAGGCCAAAAAGCTTAGACATGAAGTTATATAACAGCGTGGCATTTGGGGGCAAGAGGGCTCTGTAGGAGCAACTACATGTGCAAGGGCTAGAACAAGGCAGATGAGTAGGGCAGTAAGTCGGAACGACAGTGCGTGCCGGGTCTCACGTGCAAGGAATGATCACGTTACTCTGAAAGCAGTGTGGGCCTGCTGCAGGGTTGTCAGGAGGGGACTATTCTTTCCTGTTCTGCACCAGAATCAGAAAGTGCTCTTGTATCCATATGAAGGATGAAGTGGAAGAGACAACTGGCTGCCTTTAGGACGCTTTTGCGATGGTTCAAACAAGAGACCATGAGATCAAGACGTGAGGTTGTGAGCACTGTCAAGCTAAGACGGTGGCAGAGAGAACAGAGAAGATGGGATGGACTTCAGGGCTGTTTGAGAATCAATGGACAAGACTTTGTAACTGGATTTGAAGAGAAAGAGAGAGAGAGGGGATGGGCTCATTTCTGAAGTTTCTATCTTGGCTAACTTGGGAGACTGTGACACCATTAACTGAGAGAGGGAATACAGGGGTAACTGGTTTTTATGGGGGAGATAATCGATTTGGCTTTGGAAATTTTGATCTTGAAGTGCCCTGAGGAAATCTAGTTGTAGCTCTCCTGTAGGTACTTAGAAATGGTGTGTCTTATAAATCAATAACCGAAAGAACATCTTTATAGAATAAAATGTACAAAGCAAACAATAATGCAATTTTCAAAGAAAAGATAGGCAAGTAGATAATAAACAATTAGAAAAATAAAGAAACACTATTGAAAAGATGAGAAGAATATATAGACAAGATTAAAAACAAAGTTGTTTATCTATTCTTAGCAAAGGTTTGGGAAAACCGGTACCCTCACCCACTGCTGGTGGGAATAAACATTGGTACAATCTTGTTTGAGGGTAACTTGACAATGTCTTTGAAGAGTCTTAAAAATGTTTGTGTGTTTGTTCCCAAAAGTTAAGCCACAAGGATGCTCAGTGCTGTGTTGTTTATGGTAGTGGAAAATGTTGAAACAAAGTTAATGGAAAACAATTGGAAGAAACGTTTAAAAAAATGTAATATAGTTGTACTTGGAATGCGGTGCAGGCATTTGAAAATGTTGTAGAATCATAATACTTTTAATAATTTATTTTAAAATTTTTAAAAATTTATTTCTCTATTTATTTACTTATTTATTTAGAGTGCATGGGCTGGTGAAGGGGCAAAGGGAGAGGGAGAATCCCAAGCTTGGGGCTCAATCCCATGACCCTGAGATCATGACCTGAACTGAAATCAAGAGTCCCAGGCTTAACTGACTAAGCCACCCACGTGCCCCAAATTCTAACACTTTTAAAAACAAAAATTTTAAAAAAGAATTACCAAGTCATATGTAAAATATAATCCCAATTTTTGGAAAAAAATATTTTTTATACTAAAAGTTGATTATTTTGCACAGAAAAAGTTGATAAAGATAGGTACACATCAAATTATCATTAGTGGTTATGTCTAGAAGTTTGAATTTCGGGTTTTTGCATTTTGCATTCTTTTTATTTACCTCCATTTCCTAATCTTCTGCGGAAACCAAGTGTTATTTGTATAATTTCAAAAAATAACTTAAGATCTGAAGTCTGGGATGATGGAGATTGTATTCACAAAACGAATGGATCTGAAGCTTAGGCGGAGGCGAGTAGCAAAAGAGAAGGAATCAGGAGTCACTGACCTATCAGGAAAGGTGGATGAGACCAACCAGGAAGAGCAGGTAGAGATAAAAACAAGAACTGAGTTCTGGAAAATGATAGCTCTCGTGGAGCCTGAGAAGGGAGGGTGGAGAAACCACGGCTGAACGAGAGCCAGGAGTGTCCCGAGACAAAGACCAAAGCAGGAGAAGTGTCTTAAAGGAAGAAGTAGCGATTCTGTGTGCAACACAGAATTCAGGCAGTCGAAGGGCTGAGGAGCCCTTACTGGGCATAAAAGTGAGTGTGTCGGAGAGATCTCGGGGTGCAGGTTCAGGAGAGGTTAGGAGGCAGAAGCCCATGGCCCCCGGCTGGGTGGTGAACGCGCGGCGAGGATGGAGACTGCACGTGGGGACGGCTCTGTGAGGCACCTCGCTGGGCCAGAAGACGAGAGGACACTAGGTTTAAGGGAAGACGAGCCTAGTAATGAGGAGATTCGAGTGTGTTTTTAGGCAGAGTTAAGGAAGCTGTTATTGGAGAAGAAACTGAAGAGATGAGGAAAAGTGGGGAGAGCTAACTGGAGGGAAACACAAGAGGAAGGAGGCAAGAGCCCATGTGGTAGGACTGACCTTGGGCTGATGGAGGGGTCTGCCCCGGAAGAGAGGAAGATCATCTCTTTCCCTGGGGTAGGAGGGAAGCTGTCCTGATGCTGGACTGAACTGCCCATATCTGCCCTTCAGGCCGGCAGGTTTTGTCCTCCCCACGGCCGGCCATCCCCTACTTCTGTGAGGATTGCCTCAGTTGGAAAAGTTGCCTCAAGCAACGCCACACCCTTTCCTGGGGCACCTGATTTCCGGCGAAGGTCCAGCTCCATCCTTCTAACCCAGACCGTCTGAGGGTCCTCTCAGCCCCAGAGCTGTCTTCAGGGTCGGCTGAGACCTGGTCGTGACTGCACAGCAGCCCCGTTTGTCCCTGTGCCCGATGCTGATCTCACCGCTCGCCACACAGGTGTTGCTCCTGAGAGCAGCCCCTCACGAGCTATCTGACTGTTAAGCTCCTTTTCGGAGTCTGCTTCCCAGGGAACCGCCCACCCCTCCAATGACAGAAAGTGGGAACTTAGATGGGGATGTATCTCCACCTGGGAAAGAAAAATTTCAGACTTGTCATGTTCTATTTTCTTCTGTAAAATTGGACGCAAGGCCATTTCTTAAGAGTAAGGGATGAATGCCGTTCATTGCAACGTTGTAGTGTTGAAGGAAAAATTAAAAAGAACTTCAGTGTGCAGCAATTAAGTGAATGGTTGAGTAAATTCTGATAGATTTGGACAGAGTGGAGGATTATTAAGAAAGCAATGTATCAACATAGAAAAATTACGGCTCGGTGGGAAGAAGGAGACTCAAATTTAGGGAAGAGGTTTGAAAAATGGTTCAGAATAGCCACCATGGAAACAGCAGAGGGAGCTTATTGGAGCCTGATGAAAGGAATGCAAATGGCCTGATGGTTCCGATCGGCAGGTTCTATGATTATTCCCAATAATTTTGACATGGAAGCCCTGGTGAGGAAGACAAAGCTAAGTTAATAGCTAAGAAAGTGGTCCTGTCACAATGGTGGTTCAGAGCCCAGCGTCTGGAATCTGGGTCTTGGGTTCAAATCCTGACACCACCACTTATGAACTAAGGGCAGGGTAGGTATCTGGGGTGCACAAGTTGTTGATAGGGTCTTACACTCGAGAGGTCTTACACCTGGTTAAAAGCTCTGCTTCACCGTCTTGAAATTCTTAATAATTTTATCCGTGAACTTGCATTTGGTTCATTCTAATGGGACAGTGGAGCCTGCGTGTGAGCAGAGGACATACACACCTGTGCACGGCCCTCGGTCCTTGCGGCCTCACTTGCATATAGCATCCAGGAAGCTCTGCGGCTTCCAGAACATGCTTAATTTGTCCTCCCTTTGAGTCTTGCTGAGCTCTTGTGCATCACAGATCCGCCGACCTCTGTGCTTTTCCTAGCAACACGTGTAGAACTGAGCGAGTAAGGCACTGATGGCACAAACCAGGCCACCCTTTCCCTTCAACCAGAACTTGCTTTGGACACAGGGGCAATGGCATTCTAAGAAACACAGCAATCAAGGAACATTACCAGTATTTTCCTGTGCTGGCCAACCACTTATGCTGAAAATCCTGCTGTCCAAGGGAAGGGAAAGGTAGGGCAACACAGAGTTCCCTTTCCTCTGTCTTTCCTGACTCTCCAGGAAGCTAAAGGCACGGAGCGTTGAGAGAATGTGTGCATCTCACAAAGTGCAGTGTTCCCACTGTTCTGGGAAGAGTCAAGTACAAATGCATGTACAAGCTATGAAATACCATAGTTCTGCATATGATTTAAATGCTCTCGTATTTGCAGTTAAGGCTGGCATGGCACAAGATAACAATGAACTGTAAAGCTTTTGGTAATAATTTAAAATTTGTACTTGACTTAGGAAGATGATTTCTCCTATTATGCTTAAGAGTAATGAACTATTTTTAAAGAGAAAAGCTTTATCTATTAGTACTTTTAAGGACATACCCCTCCCCCCCACCTGATGTTTGAACCAGGGGCTCTGCATTTTCATTTTGAACCGGGCCTTGCAAATTACGGAGCTGGTTCTGGCTGGGAAGCCTTGGGCAAGTTTACTCTACTTCATTTTCTTCATCTATAAACTGATAAAAATGAAGAGACTTAGTATTAGTTCGCCAGTCTTGGTTGAGAAAGGGCTCCAGGGCTGAATCTGGAGGTAAAGGAAGGAAACTCTGGGCAAGAGAAGACGGGAAGAATTCAAGAGACCAGAGGTCCCAAGGAGTCACCGATGGAAAGAGAAGGGGTTGGGTTTGGACAGTGGGCTTTTTGAACTTGAGAGTTTGGCAATGAACAGTTTTACATGATGACAAGTTCTAGGGTGTTTCTATGGAGGTGGGTCACTTAAATGGAATGGAGGTTAAATTTGTTGAAGGAAAGGAAATCACACGACTTTGAGGTTAAGTTATTAGATGAGTCATCCCCTTGAAGACTAAAGCCATTTGGGATGACGACAGAGATGCAGGTGGGGAGAAGATTTATGAGCCCGGGGTCAAAGATCTAGAGGAATCTGTGGAAGTAAGTGATTGAGCTCAGCAAATGGCTGTGGTGGGACTGGGAAGGGGGTGGCACAGTCTAACGTGATCAAAACCCTCAAGAGAGGAGGACAGCTGAACACAGCTATTAGTTCCAACATGAAGCTAGGCTCCAAAAGGCTGGAGACAAGAGTAGCTCAAATTTAATACAGGAAGGACCAAAAGCATATATTCAATCCTAAAGGCAAGTAGGTCGAAGCCAGAGACTAACAGGGAAAACACCAAGACTTAATTGAGCGGTAATAGGATCATAGACACAGACATGAGCCAGAGATCAGAGCACGGCAAAGCAGAGAGAGCCACGGAGCCCAGAGAGTCAGGAAGTCTGCATGGAGAGGCCCAGTAATTGGAGGAGGCCCATCAGACTGATAAGGGGTCCAGTGAAAGGCCTGCTGGCTCCTGCTGCAGACTTTCTTAGGCAGCTCCTGGGAGCCCAGATGAGCTGTCGAAAGCCCATCTTAGCCCTGCCCACAGATGGTAATCCCTGCTGCTAAGTTCTTGGCCTGCCACCCACCAGTGGGTTGGTGAGCGTGCAATCAGCACATGCTCGCAACAGACCCCTGAAGTGGCCAGTGTCGCCGTGTTTTCAGGGCACCCTCACACTGAGTAAAAACAAAACCAAAGAACAACAAAAACAAACCACGTGGACTTTCCTGGTCTCAGGAGGTGGAGGGGAGGTGCCACCGGTCTGGTCCTCAGGCGCCGTCTGTGCCCCTTGCCCAGGCCCACACGGGCAAGCTGGTGCGGCCTGCGCCCGCGGGGTCCCAGGAGGCCTTCACAGAGGCACCCGGGGCCGCAGCCAGGATGCTCAGTCCTCACGGGCCCCCAGGAGGCTCTCCCTCCTCAGTGGTGCTGTGTCCCCTGGGGCTCAGGCGTCTGCCTCTCCGGAAACCCTAGGCCCCCGTTTCCCCTCCTTCCCCTGCCTCGGGATCCAGTCATCCTCCTCAGGGTCAGAGGCTGGCCCTCCTGGCTGGCCCTCCCCTCCCCTCTTCAAACCCTGCCCTGTAAAGCCACCGAGATCCTCCACCCTAGGACCCACCCTATTAAATTGCTTAGTTGTCCCCACGTTTTACCAGAAAAAATGGCACCTGGCAACTTCTCCTTTGTGCTCGGAAACAGAGGTAAATGATGTTAACCCAGTAAAGAAATTTAGACCGCAAGGACACAAAAGCCGGGGGAAGGCATGGAAGGAGGGGTGGAGAGGCGGGGAGGAAATACCTTTCGTGCTTTTGTGTTGAACCTACTGCAGAGAAAAACAAGACGTAGGTAATTTCTGAGTCAGTTCTTCTGCTCCATTAAAGCCTCAATAGATTGCCCTGCGACATGCAAATTCCCCGGGATCCGAACACGGTCTTTGGTGGATTCAGGAATCACCGTGGGAGGGGAACAGGGGGAAGACGTAGAATCACTTTGGGTGTCCCAGGGGCCTGCCGGCGGCCGGGGGAAGGTTGCTGAGCCCGAGACAGGGAGGGACCAGGACCTTGGGCGTCTTCTCCCCGGCAGGAGCCAAGTTCTTGCTGCGCCCAGTGACCTTCCGAGTCCCGCAGCTACCCAGAAAATGATATTAAACCCAACTGCCCCATGTGGTCAGGCATACAAGTGGGTATGGGAAAGCCTGTGCCTGAGGTTGGGGGTGAGGAAGAAAATGTATTTCCGAGCCAAATATAATAAGCAAAGGGCACCAGCCTTCTCAGGTCTCCCTATTAGCCACGGGACAAGGGAATTGGGGGAGGGGGCGGCGTGGAGGGGAGGCTGGGACCCCTGCGCCCGGAAGATCCTGGTCTTTCACTCCCATTTCTGGTAACTAGTTGGAAAAGTTAGAACACATTTTTAATTTTTTTTATGGGAAAACAGCCGTCTTGTGTCTCTCCTTCCCAGTTAACCCTCACCACACCTTCTGAGCTCTTAACTCAGCGTCAGGGTCAGGGAGAGGCTCCGAGACTAATAGCGGTCCCCGTGTTTTGCCCAGAAGCCGCATCCTTTTTTTTCTTTTTTCTTTTATCTTTGTGCTTTCTCTGTTTCATCTCATTCATTTCCAGAAGCGGTAGCAGGGCCATGCTTTTTGTTTTCTGTGGCTGCGTGCGTCTGTGTGCCTTACAACCCTGGCAAGGGGCATTAGTATGGAAATCAATATTTGTTTCCAATGTGAAATTTACAGGAAGGGCCTGAGGGAGGAGAGAGAAGTTGAGGCAGAGAGCTGGAATGCTCAGGAAGAGGGCCTTCTTGGAGAACGGCCAGCAGCCTCCAGGGAGGAGGCCGCCCCGGAGGGAGAGGCTGCTCCGCCCCAGCCGCAGCTCCCGCCGCAGGACCTAATGGGGCCTGGTGCGGGGGCTGATGGGTGGGGGTGGGGGGGGCGCAGGACGAGCCTGGCAGGTGCACGGGGTAGGCCTGAGGCACGGCAGAGTCGGTAACCCTGGCCCCACGTCCCCAGGGGTGAACGCAGATTGGCCCCAGGCCAGCCCTGACGTCCAAACGGGGCTTTGCAGACAGTGGGGATTCTAGAGATCCATCAGGGGGCCCAGGCCTGCTTCAGGAAGCTTTCTGGAGTTGCCACAGAGCCCTTGGTAGTGGCTCAGATAGGAGACAGGTACAGCTCCTGAGGGGGGCCCGAGAAAGGCCGCTGGGGCTGGGTTCACATGATGGAACCTTGCCCAACTGGGCAAGGGTGCAGGGTCATTCTCCAGCCCCAGACCCCAGAAAACCAGAGCAGGCGCCAGTGGCTCTGCCTGGGCCTTCACGGGTAGGGCCAGCTGAAGCTTGGGGAGCATGTGGCAAACCCAGGCCCGCCAGCTACCGAGTTTAGGGCGGCAAACTTTGGCCTGGGCCCCATGCGGGACTCCGTGTCCACTCAGAGCCCAGCAGAGTCCGAGCCCACAGATTAAAGTTCCTCGGGGCCTATGACTGAATGGAGCTGAAGCCGGGCAGGGGCTGCTACCTACACCCAGGGAAAGACAAGGACTGGGGGAATCGGCCCTCAGTGGTTCTCCGAATGCGGACACGGCAGGGACCCCACTCGCCTCTGCAGAGGGACAAGGAGAGTGACAGTAGAGCAGCCACAGTCCACAGCTTGGCCACTGGCCGGCGGGGACTGAAATCCCCAGAAAAGGACAGAACCTGGGTAGGCCTCTGTTTCCCGACCTTCGAGAAGTCACATTTCATAGATAACTCATCTACACCTCAGGTTTATAGGAAGTGCTCGAAACATTTCTTCCGATCAACTTGAATCCAATTCTGAGTTCCCATTCTTCTGGGCAAGTTGGAAATTTCGTCCGAGTCATTAATGGGACTCCTCATCCTAGGGCTGGGTCGGGGTGGGGGTGGGGGTGTCTCTCAGTGCCAAAGCATCTAGAAGTTTCTTTTCTTCATATGACACATCCTTTTTGAGTTTTGCTTGAACCAAGTACGGTTCCAGGCACAGAAGAGATGAGCAAAAGGGAGAGCATTCCTGCTTTCCGAGGACTTTGCATTCCGTAGGGGATGGAAGGGGGAAGGATGTGTGTGTGTGTGTGTCTGTGTGTGTGTGTGTGTGTAGAGGGGCAGACAACAGACGTGTAAATAAATGAATCAACCAGTAAGTACGACGATTTCAGGAAGAGGTGAATGCTGCGGTCCAGCGGAGCCCGGCCATGACCGAGCTCTCCCTAGCCCAAGCTCTGCGCCCCGGGGGAGCCGATGCCTGAGTCAGACAGTGGAAACCCCAAGGCTCTATGGCTCATCACAGCTAGGCTGGAGGATGCCCTCAGGAACAGTGGGCTTCCCGGCGCTGCCCCGGGGTGAGACGGACTTGCACACTGAGTCCTTACGGTGCCAGCCAATCACAGGCTGCCCTGCAGCAAGACAAAGCCTTTATCACTAGAGCCTACTTCTCAGTCTGGAGCAGACCGGCGCTCGGGGGGCCCTCTGCGTGAAGCAGTTCCCCCCCGCCCCCCGCCACCTGCTGGGTGTCATCTCAGCAACTTCTCAGCTCCTTGCCGATCAGTTAAGAAACACTGGCCCGGAGCGCCTGGGTGGCTCAGAGGGTTAAGCCTCTGCCTCTGGCTCAGGTCATGATCTCAGGGTCCTGGGATCGAGGCCCGCCTCGGGCTCTCTGCTCGGTGGGGAGCCTGCTTCTCCCTCTCCCTCTGCTTGCTGCTCTGTCTACTTGTGCTCTCTCTGTCAAATAAATAAATAAAATCTTAAAAAAAAAAAAAAGACACTGGCCCTACAGAGAAGTGAGTGAAGGCTGGGGAGAGGCTGGTGGCGTTACCCTCTCTCATGGAAGGACCCTCCATGTGGAAAGACACACCTCAGTGGTCCCTCCTAAATCGATGAAGGAAAAGTACGTCAGAGGCTGTAAGGTCAGGACGGGGGAGGTGGGGACACTGGGATTCCTTTTGCTGGTGTAGTTGGAAAAGATTTTCTGAGAAGGCGATGTTGGGCCAGGAAGCGAGGATGGGAAAGCTACCGTGTGGGTATTTGAGGAAAGAGCTCTCAGGTCAGGAAGTAGGCTTGGTGTGTTTAAGGAACAGAGAGCAAGCCAGTGTCTTTGGAGTGAGGGACAAAGCAGGGAGTGATCGAGTCAGAATGATAGGTAGGACCTGTGTCATGGGGACCCTCTGGGTCCAGGTGGAGAGACCAGACGTTATTCTGATGGCGAACAGTGGCCGCTGGACTGCTGTGTGTGGGGAAGACCCCAGAGCAAGAGACTGGGCCAAGCTGGAGGAGAGCTCGCGTCTCTTGATTGCTGGCCCAGCGCTCTTTCTGGGGTTACGTACCCCCTCTTCCCAGAGACGGAGGGCTCTGCCGTCCCTGCCCCGTGTTCCTCAGTCTCAGTGAAGACTAAAAGGGGGAGCCTGGGACAGGGCTTTGGGAAGTCACAGTGCTGTTTACAAGCACGAGCTGGGACAGGAGCCACAAACCTCCAGGCCTCACCCGGTGCTGCAGGCTGTGGCTGTGGGAAGAGACTCAAAAGGAGGAGCCTTTCCTCCTCAGAGGAGCCCCAGAGATCAGGAGCCCCATCAGAAGGAGCCCCAGAGATGAGGAGCTCCAGCCTCCCCCTTTGAAGAGGAGCCTGGCCCAGCTCGGTGAGGCGGCCCGGTCAGGCAGGAGGACGTGGGGTACACCCCACGACTCTGGCCTCCTCATCTAGACTTCTTTCCAGTGCATTCCGTGGTAACGATGCTCTCCTTTCCCAACACAGGTGTCATCTTCTGAAAGGCACATAATGACCATTGATTATGTTCGAAGACTTTCTAGTCGTCTGGACTCCACATTCCGAGCCTTGTTTGTCTTTTTCTCTCCTGTCTCTGTCACCCTCTGTTCCTCCCTTTCTCCCCCTTTTTATTTTTTCTCGAGGACCTGCCCAGTGTCGAGCTCCCCCTCGATACTCGGTTTCCCCTTCTACAGACACGCCGGTGGTGGTGACGCATCCCGTCGCCCCCACACCCCACCACCGGGTGATTGTGAGAATGAATGAGGTAACAAGTGCACCACACTTTGCAAACTGTACGGTTTTGCTAAGCTGTAAGGAGATGTGCTTTATAATAAAATTAGCTGGTGGAAGGTGAGGAATCACAAGACCACCCACGCTTCCTTGCCGGACTTCTCCGCCCCTCCGACTCCCTACCCTGCCATTTGTGTCCCCTGCCTGTGTTTTCTCTCCCTCCCCCCGCCCCCAGTCCCAGGAGACCCTTGGGCCGGACACAGCAGCTGGTACTCTGCCGAGTGCCTGCTTTTCTGACCTCATTATCTCAATGGGCTGGCCTGGGGCGTGGGAGGTCAGGGCGCAGACGGGAGGTGGGGGGTCACACCACAAACCTCCAGGTCCCCTGGGAATGGGCGTTCCCTTGGCAGCCTCCCAGCCCTCTCGCTGGTCCCCGAGACACAGGATTTCAAGTCTCAGCAGGTCAGAGGACAAGAAAACAATAGCAGAGTAGCTGGACGTCAGGGTTTCTCAGCTGTCTCTCGCTTGGGCCCGGTAATTCCTTGTTCTGGAGATGAGATTGTCCTGAGTGCGGTGGGATGTTTAGCAATACCCCTGACCACCCGATGCCCAGAGCACTCCCTACTGTCGTGACAACCAAAAATGCCTCTAACTATTGCCCGTTGTCCGCTGGGGGTGGACGCACTTGCCCCCCGTGAAGACGCACTGGTCTAGAGTATTGCAGATCACATGAAATCATCAGCGAAGTAAACACCAGCTCTACTTTTTTATTATTTTAGTGTTAACCTGTGGGTCTATTTTTACACTTTGCTTTTAAGTGCTCTGCGTGTGTGTGAGGGTGTGTGCCATAGCACACGACTAGAGGAGTTTTTCCCCATTAAAAGCGGATCTGTTCCAATGTGGTTGGTGTATTAGTGAACAATTTGAGCATGGGGCAAAAGTCGCATGGCTTGGGTGTGATTTTGTCCCAGAAGCATTGGGTGAACACAGAAAACTGAACCCAGCTGAACAGAGGTGCATAGGAATACACAAAACATGTACACACACATCAGACATTGACTAGGAGAGAGGGGGGGAAGAGGCAGTCCTTTCCTTTGGGGCAATACAGAGACTAATGTCCCTTTCCCAGTCAGCCTCCTGCCCTTTTCCTCTCTTTGCCCAGCACATGGAGGTGAGAGGACTAAAGCTGACGGAGGTGGGAAGGGGTTCCCGGTGGAGTTGAGTTTGAGAACAGACAAAGTCTCTGGATTGTTAGGGAACCAGAGACAAGTGATGGAGGAGAGTGGGCAGTGGAAGTAAATAGCTTGAAAGGATGGGTGGAATCAGGACATAGTCAAGTCAACCTGATAGGGGTTTCTAGCAATCAGGGCGACAACCGAATGGGTTGCTTGAGATGGAGTGGATTCCTCATTCTTGGATGAATTCCAGAGAGGGAGGAAGACCATGGTAGGAGTGTTGACTCCAAGGCCCGCGTGGTTTTTCCTGACTTTAGGATTCCATAATTGTGTGAAAGCTGTTGTTGGTGATGACCATTGTGAGCAGGGAGTGAGCTCCTGGAATGCGGTTTGAGGAGGATTAATTTGGAAGGTCTGAGATGCCCTCCAGAGAAGGAGGAGGTTGTGGGAAGGCTTGCCAAGGGGAGATCTCTGTGCAGATAGCTCGACACAAAATAACGAGGGCCTAACTGTATGTGCCGAGATGGAAAATAGGGAAGAGTGGGCACAAGGGGTGCTAAGGAACAGGGACCGGCGGGCTGTGGATGGATCAGGTTTGGGGCAAGAGTGCAGATGAAGAAGAAATAGGCCAAAATCCCAAAGTTATAAACATGAATGACTAAAATGATCGTCAGGCATGGGGGAAGATAATGAGCCTGGTTTTATGCTATGCTATTTTTGAGACGGTGCATGCTGTAATCTGCCTGATGATAGGTTTCATGTAGCAATCATCAGATCTCAAGAAGTATCCAGCACAGTGCCAGGCACGGAGTAGGCATTGCATGATGATTTCTGGACTGGTCGTTGACAAGGTTCTGGTAAAAAAAAGTCCAGTCCTGATCCCTAGATCTAGATCTAGGTGCAGATACAGATAGTTCCTTAAAAAAGTGAACATTCCATCTCTGCTGACTCGGTTGGTGGAATAAACAGGCTCATGTGACATTCTGATAGAGATCAGTGAGTGTTGGAGGTGTGGACCCATGGGAGAGGTATTGTATAGTTTCTCAAGACACTCACAGCTCATATTAAACCAAAGTAGCACTCACTGGGTCTAGACAGATTGAATGTTAAGTGACATTGAGGTTATCCAAGTAGAAATGTCCAGAAGGCAGTTGGAGATACCCAAATGGAGCCAAGGGAAGAAGTTAGGGCTGGAGCTTGAGACGCAGGAGATACAGTGCTCCCAGCAGAGTCTAGGGTTACACCAGAGCTGCAGGCAGGCTGGGAGAGAGGGGGCAGCGGGTGGGGAGTACGGGGAGAAGGCCAGGGAAGGGTTGTGATACTGTTGAGGAGGTCCTAGGAGGAAGGAGGGGGTGTCCAGGAGGGCAGAGTTAGTGCCATCGATTAGGGAGGGGTGCTCTGACAAATGCATTTGCCTTGATATTCGGGTAGGGCTGTAGGCAACATGAGCAAATGTCATTCAAAAGGAGTGGCAGGGCTGGAATCTACCATGGGAAGTCGCCAGCTCTGTGGACAGAAAGGAGAGGGAAGTAGGGGTATAAAGTGACACTTTTGTCTGTGGATGGAAGGCGAGATTTAGAGGTGTGTGGTTAAAAGTAGGGTTCAGCATGTAAGGCCTCAAAGATACAGAAAAAGTTGTGTAAGAAGAGGTCTGAAAGGATGCTGGGTTTGAGGGGGGCCCTAAGATGAGGGAGGCCCAGCGGGGCAGAGAGCAGTGAGCGGAAGTTGACACCTATACTTTTGCTTCATGGTAAAATCGGGATTTCCTAAACCAATTGGGAAAGGCAGAGAGAGCACTTTGAACTGAGCACAATTCAAGTCAGGAAGATATGCCTAGAGTGGTACTTAGGGCTATTTCCTTCCAGGGTCCTCTGGAAGCTGGAAGAAAGTTAAATAATCAGGAGTGACCACCAGTTTACCCATGCAGATTTCTGAGGCTGTTGAAAGTTCAGGCTACGGGGTTAGAGAGATGGGTCTTCCCAGTGCCTTGAGCTCCCTCCCTTACCTGTGAAAGGTGCTCAGCAATTCTTCTTTCAAAGGGCTGTTGCGGGGATTAATGAGCTAATTAACATATGTAACCCAAGTGACATACACAGGGTCACCTGTCGGCTCTTGTTACTGAGCACGATGCTCAGACCACCCAGCTATGTAATATCTTTTGGGAGGGACAGTACCAAAGTGAAGTTGCTAACTAAGATTTTTCAGTCATGGTGGAGGAGGGTGAGATTCAAACCTTGTTCTTCCCGGGCCAGAGTCTGTCTTTGCTTGTGTTCCCTCCTCCTCTCCCTTTAACATCTGGGGACATTGACTATGCTCCCTCTCACTTTTGTTAACTACTTCTATGGGTCGCCAAATGCCGTGCTAACTATGCAAGTCTCTGTGCATGCACGTGTGTGTGTGCGTGTGTGCGCATTTGTTTAGGGATGTGGTGGGAGTGGGGTGGAGAGAAGGGTACAAAGATAAATAAGGCAACGATTCTGTCCTTGAAATGCCCAAGGTCCAGGCTAATGGGGAAGGCACTGTGTAGACAGGTAATTAAAATAAAATGTGATAAGCACCCAAATAGACTATAAACAGAATGTTGTGCTGGCCCAGAAGGGAGAGAAGCGCTCCCTGGAAAAGCTGGGAAATGCTTCACAGGAGAGGTGATGTTCATCTTGGAGCCTGAAGAATGTGCCAGTGTTTGTCAGGTGGACAGCGGGGAGAAGGCACTGCGGGTGGGCACTATTACAATGTACAGGCTGGGGTTTCCGTGGCAGCAGTGGCATGGTGCATTCCAAAAGAGAAGAAGCCCAGAGGCTCTGGATCTAGGTACCTGTCAAAAGGAGTGGAAGACAAGACTTAAAAATACGGTAGAACCAAATTGTCAAGGGATTTCTTTTGTGTCAGGTCAAGGGACTTGGATTTTATTTTTGGTTGCTGGGAAGCCAGTGAAGAATTTGGTAGGGAAATGTACAGATTTAATCTTTTTTTTCCCTCTATTTTTTTTTTTTGGTAACAGTTCTATTGAGATATAATTCAAATACCGTGCAATTTACCTGTTTATAGTGTACAGGCGTCACCACGATCCTTTTTAGAGCATTTTCCTCACCCCCCATGGAAACCTCATACCTTTGGGCACTAACATCCACTCCTACCCCCTACATTCCCTCAATCTCCTCCTGGCCCGAGGCAACCACTAATCTACTTTCTGTCTTTATAGCTTTGCCTGTGTGTATAGTAGCCTTTTGTGACTGGCTTCTTGCATGACTGTGATGTTTTCAAGATCTCGTTCCATGTTGCTGAATAACGCTCTATTGTATGGAGAGACCATGTTTTAGTTATTCATTCATCACCTGTAGACATTCGAGTTGTTTCCATCTTTCGACTGTTAGGAACCATGCTGCTATGTATGCACATTCACGTATAAGTTTGAGTATGGATGTAGGTTTTGAAACTTCATGGGTATATACTCAGGAGTAAAACTGCTGGAACCTGTGACAACTCTATATTTGCCTTTTTGAACCTTTTCCAAAACAGCAGTTTGTAAAAGGGCACAGGGAGGGGTCTATTAGGAGGGTTTAGCGGTGGTCCCCATGAGAGCTGATGGCAGGACTGGCTGCTTCTCAGGCTGTTTCTGAGGTACGAACTTCCTGACTCAACCTCTTCCAAGTGGCAGATGGGAAGGTGAGCATTCTTCAGTGATGAAGAGCCCTTTACTTCCCTTACATGCCTTAGGGTCCCTGGTAATCCAGCAAGAAAGGCTTTCAGTCTGGGAAGAATCTTATTTCTGGTGTTTACTGTTGAGTCTCATGGGTTAGAATGTGGTTGCAAGAGCTTCCCTAGTTCCACTACGGGGCCAGGGATCCAGGCTCGGTGCCTTGTCTTTATAGAGAGGGGATCAAGATAGACAGCAGACTTTTTTGGACAGACAGTGGGGTGGGATGACAATGACTGACAGTTTGGAGAGCAGGACACTGAGTTCCTTCTGAAGGGATGGAATCCAATGGATAAAATTCCCTGGGCCAGTCTAGATGAGCCTCCAAACCAACACCACCTTCTAACAAAGGCACTTCTTCTTTTTTTTTTTTTTAAAGATTTTATTTATTTATTTGACACAGAGAGAGAGATTACAAGTAGGCAGAAAGGCAGGCAGAGAGAGAGGGAGAGGAGGAAGCAGGCTCCCTGCGGAGCAGAAAGCCCGATGTGGGCCTCGATCCCAGGACCCTGGGATCATGACCTGAGCCGAAGGCAGAGGCTTTAACCCACTGAGCCACCCAGGCGCCCTAACAAAGGCACTTCTTGACCTGAGAGTTTGACAACTGTCACTTCCCATTTAAGTCCCTGCTGCTGGTGTTCTCCGAGGCTTTGGGTTAGTCTCAGCCTGTCCTCTGTGCAGTGGCCACGGGAAGGTTTTCTCTTTCCCTGTGATGGGGAAATCCCACTCGCAGATTCCTGTCTCCTTGTGTTACAGAGGCCCAGGAGAGTTCTAGCAGCATCATGCAACCTTGGCTGAGCGTTCATTCCTTCCACTGACACTTATCTATTCCAGGCCATGTATTGAGCTCTGTCCTAAGGATTCAAGTAGACTGAACAAAACAAAGCTCCTGCTTTCAAAGAACTTTCAGTCTAGATTGAACCTCTAGAAAGGGAGGAGGGTGTGGATGTGTGGGTGTGAATGTATGTGAGGATGTGATGGTGCAGAATTTGAGTGCGCTCTAGTCACTCGGCCCTTGAGGTGATCAGAATGGTACTCTTGATAAGCAGTAACTCCTATCAACATCAAATGGTTATGGGTAGAGTGTTGACTTCCTTCTCCTAAAATAAAATGGAAGGGCATGTTTTGTGTGTGCATACATGTGTGTTTCCTCTAGACATGAAAATCCAGAGAGTCCAAAGTCCACTCCCTTTGATCCACACCCCTTACCCCCCACCAAAATGTCTAGTCGGCTATAGGACAAAGGGAGAGGAAATTGTGGGTCAGTAAAACCCGAAGTTTATACAAATAGACTACACACCAATGCAATAAAGTGTGTAAGACAAAGGCTTCCCTTTCAAAGCAGGAGCTAGAAAGTGCGGGGATCACAAAAAAAAAAAAAAAAAACCAAAAAACAAAAAAACCAAAAACAAGGAAGCGATGCTTCTCTCCCAATTATTGTGCACTCTCTGCTGTATTTTGTTGACCTCGCTGATTTCAATCAGCTTTCAGCACATCCAGCCTTCACCTGCTATGAATCAAAACCTGGAGGGCTCTCTGTTCTCCGTGCTCAGAAAAAAACCCTTTGATAAGGTTGTTATGGATGCAAGGCAGCGCGGGCTGGGCTGGGTGCTTTTCTTAGACTGGCATTACACATTTATGATGCAAACCAATGAAGAGGCAAGGGCTCTGAGTGCAGGGTCTGGAGAGGCACTAGTCACAGGTGCTGATGGGGCGGGGTTTGACTTAGGGAGACCTGGGCACTCGCCCCTGTTTTGTCTTACCCTGTCGGCACAAAAGGCTGGGGAAGGAGGGCAGGCACTGGCAGGATGTCACAACAGGTCCCGCTTGAGGAGCTTAGCACTGGGAAGCTCTGTCATTGTCTCTGGGCTCCTGTGGACCGACTTCTCTTTGAGCAAGCTGAGAGGACGGATGGTTCTGAACACTCTAAGTCTCTGGCAGAACACAACCTCCATGAAGGCAGGAGATCTATTTTTTTTTCTTTTGTTTGGTCTGCTTTATTCACTAGGCTGTTCCAATTTCTAGACATGTGCCTGGCACACAGTAGGTACTCAATAAATATTTGTAGAAGGGAAGAATGCCAGGCCCCCTCTTTTTCAGAGGCACTGGGTCGTGGGTGCATAGAGTGCAAAGCCAACTCTCCCTAGTTGTGCTGAAATTACGTACTATTCAGGGCTCCAGGCTGCTATAGTGACTGGCTGCTGGGGAGTGGGTGGAGAGGAGGATAGTGAGTCTCAGAGACAGATGGTGGAGGCGAATCAGGTGGCTCAATTAGCTTGTACTAAAAAAATACAGATGTTCGCGTACATAGCACCCACCCCATAACCCTCTACTGTTTCCAAGGGAAAGGATGGAACTCCCCCTCCTTACTTTCTCCCACAATATTAAGCCCCCAAGCATGATTTTTTAAAATGCCTTTTCTTCTTCAAGGCTACCCATAATAATTATTTATTTCCATTTGGATGCTGTTTTATGTAACCTTGGTTCTAACCTTTAATACATAGGTTTCCTCTTTTGCAAATTGGGGTTCATAAAACTGATCTCATGAAGAGGGTGAGAAGAATAAATGAGCAGTTGTCTGTGAAGTCACTAGCACATACAATGTGCTCACACGAATGCCAACTATCACCACGGCCACAGCTACCATGAGTACAAGGGATGACTGCTCCTAGATAGAAATGTGAGTTGTAGGGTCAGTCTCAGCGATTGAGGCCTGACGTCTGAAGACAAAGATGGAAGGAGGAGATGCTCATTGCTCACGGCCGGGGCCATGATACTTCCTGAGCTGGGCTGGGGTCCCCCTGCCCCTGATAACAGAGAGATGCTCTATCAAACCCTTCTTCAGACCCACACCAGACAGGAGCCATCCTTGGTCTCCCAAGCTGGTGGTGCCCATGGCCATTCTCAATGTTCTCCAGCAAAACTCCTTGCTTCTCTTTAGAGACGAGGGTCACCACTTTCCCATTTCTTCAACTGTAGGGTCTCCTTGCAGCGGGGGCCACCCAGGGTTCCTTTGCCCCTTTTTGCACCTAGGGTAGTCATTTATTTCAAATCAGAAAATTGGATTGCACAATCTGATGAGGAGTCCGGGCTTGCTTTCAGCTGGGAAGCTCAGTGTAAAAGCCTCATGGAGAGGCAGTAGAATGAGGTGCTTCCAAACGCAGACTGGGCTGGGTAGGGGTTGAGTGGGCAGGCGGCAGAATCTGCTGTCCAGGTTCCCATTCCCACTCAACCTTTCGCCCGCTGAGTGATGTTGTGAAATAGCCCTGTGGGTTAGTTTCCTAGACTTGAAAGAGGGCTGATGATTCATCCCACAAATATTTATTGGTCACCTCTGTGTGCCAGGTACTGTTCATAATAGCATCTCTATCAGAGGGGATTGCAAGACTGAGATGAGATAGTGAATGAGTAGCACTTAGAACAGAATCTGCTCAGAGAGAGCATGGAGCAAGCATTAGCTATTGTTATTATTTTAGATGGCGTAGATACCAAAATTATGCAACTTCCAGTACCTATTCTTGGTTCTCTTTTGTTTAAAAAAAATCTAAGCTATATATTTAGTGGATCTGTCCACAACATCCTTTTTTTTTTTAACCTATCACCTTGAAGATATTCAATATAGTAATTATTTGTGGCTTAGGTCTTCCATTATTCCATCTCTAATATCTTCTTAGCTCCTCCCCACCGAGTCACCCTTTCTCCATTTTTAGGTAAAATCCCATTACTGGCACTGCAGTCATGATGACACCACCTTGTAAGGACACTGCTCTGGAACTCACCATCTTTGAAATGCTTTTGAGATATGGTACCTCATTCGCTCCCATGGCTAGAGGCCCACGCCCGTTTGGAGTGTGTCTAAAGATGATGCTGAGCCCTTGTGACCTTACATAACTGTTCTGTTTCAAGGTGGGGAGGGTGGTGAGCCATCCTGCGTCATTGCCCATAGCATGTATGCTCTTTGCCAGGAAGAGAAGGGCTCTTGAGAACCCCAGCCACCCACCCATTGTGGGCAGCAACATCGTAGTAGATTGAATACCTTTGGGATTCAGACAAGGGTTCGGTTCCGGGCCTACGACTCAGCAGCCAAAAGTCCAAGTGGAATTACTGACGTCTGTTCTCCCTGAGAGAAAATGGGGCAACCACATATATTCCAAAGGATTGTATGAGGATTACATATGTAGGAAATATGAACACAATTTCAGTGAATTTTCCTTCACTCTCCTCTTCTCACCCGCACAACCCGACCTTCCCTGTGTGCCCCCTAATGTGCTCTGGCTGGATCATCACCCCCTTGGCTGCACCATGCCCTGAGCTGCTGTTGTGGTGTGTGTTTGTGCGTGTGTTAGTGGAAGGGGGGTGGAGAGACGACATGGAGCCTGGCTCCTTCTCTGATCTGTCCTGCGGGAGGAACCTAGCGCAGCAGCCCCACGTGGCTCACATAATACCATAAGTAAAACACAAACAAAGCAGAGGTTGTTCTGCTTGTCAGCCTCCGAGACCATATGGAGCTGAGACATGATTGTATTACCTCTGCTATACTGCAGTCGAGCTAAACAGAAAAGCCATAATAAACTATTCTGGGGAGGTCCCCGAGCTCCGTGCACAGAGCACAAACAGACAAACAAGAGGGTGGCTGGTTTGTTTCATTTTTTCTTTCTTTTCCTTTTTCTTTTTTCTTTTTTTTTCAAAGGAAGGAGCACTAGAGAAAAACAAGGGGGAGAGAGGGAGAAAAAAAATGGAGGGAAGAGAAAACGGAAAACAGAGCAAGGGAGAAAGTCGGAGAGGGAGCTATGTGGGTGGACCACTTCGGTGGTATTGCATCAGTGGGGTTTTGCTTCTGAAAGGGTTTATGCCCTTTGTGGATTCTGTGGTTTCACCCAGGTAGATGATGGGATCTGATGGCAATTTTGGTTTCTTCATGGTGTATGTTTCTGCTTGAGTGGGAGTTGGGAGCATGAAGAAGAGAAGGTGCAAAATGGCATTGAGGAATATTTGGAGCAGCTTCCAATCTCTTAACTTTCCAGTCTCCTTGCGCCCTCTTCCTTGTGCCCCTTGTCGTCATGATTCCAGTCCAGACAGTTTGGGAGGACTCCCATCTCTTGACACTGACCAGACTCTTCTTCTTGTCTTCAACAGGGTTGGGTCTGAGTGCTCAGGGAGTGTGTGTGTGTGTGTGTACAGGGAGTGAGGGTGGGTGGGCAGAGGGATAAGTGGTTCAGATAGAAGCTACATTGCCCCTGTGGTTAGACAGTCTATATGCCCACTGTAAGTCTTCCTAGACCTTGAGGGAAAGGTAGAGAAAATAAATAAATCAGGGAGGAAAACAAAAACAAAAACAAAAACAAAAACCCACAGACACCAGATGTTGCTTCAGAGAAAAGCCTTATAGTAGGAAAGAAGGATTCCCAAAGTGGCAAAAAACTGACATGGAAATGTCTGCGAGGTTAAGGAAAAAAAAAAATCTCTGTTTGCATGCTGTTTATTCCAGGTGTGAAGAGCAAATCCCAAAACGTTGAGAACAGTTCTCTGTTTTGAAAGTGTGTGCAAGTGTACGATTAAAAAGCAATGCAACCGGGCGCCTGGGTGGCTCAGTGGGTTAAAGCCTCTGCTTTCAGCTCAGGTCATGATCTCAGGGTCCTGGGATCGAGGCCCGCATCGGGCTCCCTGCTCGGCGGGGAGCCTGCTTCCCCCCCCACTCTCTGCCTGCCTCTCTGCCTCCTTGTGATCTCTCTCCCTCTGTGAAATAAATAAATAAAATCTTTAAAAAAAAAAAAAAAGCAATGCAACCACCACTGGTAGCTACTTCCAGGTAGAATCTATCTCCTGCTCAAATGCTAAAGCCAGGCTTTCAAATACTTGACTTATAGGAGCCATATAACATGGTAGCTAAGGGTGTGGGTTTTTGATGTAGACAAAGCTTGCATTCAAATCTAAGGCCTAAGACTTTTCTGAGGAAAGGTCTTTGGGTATCCAGTACAGAAAAATGGCAAAAGCAAAATCCTGGAGAAACAGTCCTGTGACCACCCTCAAGAGGAAATGTCCAGACTGAAATGGGAGAATGGAGGACTGTGGGAAAAGAAGGAATCAACGGTCTCATTGAGCTTTTACTACTATTTATTTCTTAAAATGATGCACACAAGTGAATATAAGTGTTTTGAAAATTATTGCTAGGTGATCAATCAGTTGGAGGATTTGGGTGAAGAAAAGAAAAATTGGTTCACACAAAACACCAACTTAAAAAAGTCAGGCAATTACAAACTTCAGGAAAAACAATGTATGAGAAATGACACATAATTATGGCAACCTGTCTCAGCAGTGAACAGTACTTATGCAGTCACAAAAGTATAAACACAGAGTATTAATTTAATCCCAAATTGTGATATAATTACACCAGAAGGATAGGGGAAATACAGTAGGAGGAAAGTGACAGGGTATTAGAGAGCAAACACCTCACACGCAGTAAAAGGAATTTAGTAGGAACTGTCTAAAACTGGTAACTCAAGAAATAGCAACATAGGGCGCCTGGGTGGCTCAGTGGGTTAAAGCCTCTGCTTTCGGCTCAGGTCATGATCTCAGCGTCCTGGGATCGAGGCCCGCATCGGGCTCTCTGCTCAGCAGGGAGCCTGCTTCCTCCTCTCCCTGTCTCTCTGCCTGCCTCTCTGCCTACTTGTAATCTCTCTCTCTCTGTCAAATAAATAAATAAAATCTTTAAAAAAAAAAAAAAGAAATAGCAACATAAATACGTTGTTTAAAACCTGGAGGTAAATGCCAATAGAAACTACTAAGAGTTGAGAGAGGTTACCTGTGTGGGACACAGGATTGAAATTGGAGGTCTGCTATTTTTTTATTGAGTCTTCTAGTGCTACTTTTTTTTTAAAAAATTATGTACACAGATTACTTAGATTGATGAGTTTAAAGGGTATACATATAAAGTACTTAGCATTGTACTTGGCACATAATAAATGCTTAAAGAATGTTAGCTGTCATTATCGCACTAGAATGGATATGAAAGTGTTATTTAGTTAGTACAATACTTACACTCCCCGACAGGGCTGGCCACATCATAGGGTAAATCCAGTGACTCTGCCAGCATCAACTAGATGTGACATTGGGCAAGATGCTCTCCCATAGCCCATACTGACCTCAGCAGTATAGGATGGCAGGGGTAATCCTGGATACAATGGCCAAATAGGGAAAGTTGTTATATTTGTCTTTCTGTCCCTGTAGAAGGCTCACGAATAGCGCCCCCCCAACATGATGATGTTCTAATCCCTGAGACCAGTGAATGTTACCTTATATGGCAAAAGGGACTCTGCAGCTGTGATTAAATTACGGATTTTGAGATGGAGAGATTATCTTGGATTAGATTGATGGGCTCGATGTAATCACAATAGTCCTTATAAGAGGGAAGCAGGAGGAGTCCAAATCAGAGGCAGGACAGAAGAATTGAAATGATGAGCTTTGAAGACAGAGGAAGAAGCCACAGGCCACGTGGGCAGCCACTGGAATCTGATGTCAGGGAAAGGGATCCTCCCCTCAGAGTTGATGGAAGGAATCGGCCCTGCTCACATCTTGACTTTAGTCCAGTGAAACTGATTTCAGACTTCTGACCTCCAGGACTGTAAGAAAAGAAATCTGTGCCATTTTAAACCATGAGGTTTGTGGTAATTTGTGATAGCAGCAAGAGGAAACTAATGGAATCCCAAACCGTAAAAATGTCCCTCCCTTTCTCGCCAGCCTCTACCATCCCTGCAGTGTACGCCAAGTCTGGTAACTCGAGAAATGTAAAAATGCGTATTTCCATTAAGGCATTATGAGTTGTTGTATACCTTTCAAAGAAATTTTACATCTTGCAAAAAAGATCCCAGGGAGAGAGTCTCAAGGACAGAAAATTATTTGCACTCACATTGATGTTCCTTGAACCAAGTGCTGTGCTTGACCAATAAATGATTGTGAAAAGAATGAATAAGATAAAGGGCTAAATATAGAGACGAGTAAACAACTGAATAGGGACCCGACACTCGAAGAAAGACTTCATCACCCCTCATTAGTCAAAGGTATTTAATACTCCTTACTGTTAAGAAAGTCCTCTTGCTGCCTAATTGAAATTCTCCCAAGCTGAATTTTAGAGGGCTGTTTTTTTTTATTCTCAGTGGATTTAGTGAAAGTCTGGTCATCAACCAACATCTATTAAGTCACTCTTCGTTTCCTTTTTCCAGGCTAAAAAAAATCCCAATTCAATGAACTCTTCAGACCAGTCTTTTCTTTGTCACGGTCAGAACAGGCCAGTTTCCATGATGATGGCTTTTGCTTTGGGCTCCCGACCAAATGGAACTATGATGGGGTGGAGCTTCTGGCATGTTCTAGTTCTCTCATCTTTGCACACATTGATTAGGGGACTGTGGACAGAGGGACTCCCCTGTCTTTGTTGTCAGCAGTGTGCTTAGAGAAAGTAGAACAATTTGAGACACAGTAGAGACACAGTTAAATAAACTTCAAGGACGGCTTTGAATGGGAACATCAAACATGAAGCCTATCGATGTGTGTAGAGTTGGAGTTCCCGCCTAGCTCTTGGCTTCTGGGGAGGGAAGGCATTGTTCAGGACTGCCTACGAGCACGCATGTCTTTGTTTCCCCTGGCACCGACCGCCTCCCTGAGTCACTGCTCGGCACCAGCCGTCTGGGTTCCTAGAGTGCAGACCTCTGGCAATTCTTTGTAATAATGAAGACTCTCCCCTTTGCACAGTTCTCTGCCCAGGGTGACGTGCTCCCACATATTTTATTTCTTTGACACAATGCAATAGCCCAGGGTAGTCAGTGTTGGGATCAGGTCCATTTTACAAACGAGGAAATGGGAGGTCAGAAGGGTTCCTTGATTTGTGCAAGATCACACAATTAGCAAATTTTAGAAACAGGTTTCAACTTGGGGGTCTGCTGACACCAACCTATGAGTTCTTTCTGCCCAACTGCTTCCTTTCCCCTCCCCCCCTTTTTCTTTCTGCGGATGGTTTAGCCTGCTTTGCCAACTATACCCAGAAATAGAGAGTTTTCAATCCATAATAGTGATAGCTTCAGGGACGGAGTGTAAAAACAATATCAACCCAGAGCAAGTTTTCCCCAGCCACTGACTCGTCTTTCATCAGCAGGAATGTGAGCAGTGTTATGATGACCATCAAATACCTTTATTAATATGCCGATGTCTATTGCTTCCTACCTACCCAAACCCTATTTTAGCTTTGAGGACATTTGTCCTTTCCACTCCGGAGCTTTTGTTCTTCCTGGAATACCCTGGACTGGAGCATCCTTTCTCCCCCTCTCATCGGTCCAGCTCAAATGCCTCCTTTTCTATGGAGCCTTCCTTGATTACCCAGAATCTCTGTGTTCCAGAGGCATGTACTTCTGGTTTGGTTCTTATCTGACAGTGTTTTCTATTATAGTTGGTTGTGAACATGTTTGTCTTCCTCACTATAATGCCAGCTCTTGGATAATGGAGACAATGACTTACTCATTTTTGAGGAGGGCAGGATGGCAGAGTTAAAGGCTCTGTGTTCGAGCCTGAGCTCTGTCATTAGCCAAACTCTGTAGCCTTTCACAAATCACATCTTTGGGCCTCAACTTTCTCTTTTGTAAAAGATGAGGGTTGAGATACAGGCTTCAAGGGTCTGTGGGCCCCCTAAAATTATATCTATGTGCGATTTCTTTAGAGAAATCCTTTTCTTTAGAGATAGTCCAAAATACTCATCAGATTCCTAATGGGGGTCCGGGATCTAAGAAAGTTTACAATCCAATAGATTAAAGAATTATTGTTTCCTGGGTGTTATACTTAACTAATGAATCATTGAACACTACATCAAAAACTAATTATGCACGATACACTGGCTAACTGAACATAATAAAAAAAATACAAAAAAAAAAGCCATAAATTCATGGAGCAGAACAGGGAGCCCAAAAACAGATCTACACTTATGTAGTCATTTGATTTTTGACAAAAGTGCAAAAGCCGTCTAACAGAGAAAGGAAAGTCTTTCAAAGATAATTTACTGAAGCAACTGGTTATGTATGTGAGAAAAATTTACCTTGACCCTTGCTTCATACCATATATAGAAATTAATTTAAACAAGATCATAAACCTAGATGTAAAAACTAACACTCTAAAGCTTCGAGGGAAAACCTAGGAAATCATCATGACTTGGGAGTAGGTAATGTTATCTCAGGACATAGACAGCAATAGTCATAAATTAAAAAAAAATTAATTGTCAATTCAATTTTATCAAAATAGAAAACTTTTGCTCACCAAAAGACACTATTTAGAAAACAAATATACAAGCCACAGACTGAGAGGAAGTATTTGCAAAATATATTTGACAATGAACTAGTATTCAGGATATATAAAGAACTGCTACAATTCAATAAATCAACAACATAATCAAAAATGGGCAAAAGATTTGAACAGATACTTCCCTAAGGAACGTTTACAAATGGCTGATAAGCACATGAAAAAGAAAAAAGCTCAGTAATGAGACACCGCTACACATCCATTGGAATGTCTAAAATTAAAAAGACCACCATCAAATGTTAGCAAAGATGGGGAGCAATTCTAATTTCCATAAGTTGTTGGTGGCAGTGTACAACTATGTGGGAAAAAAGAGCTGGTGGGTTTTTTTTTTTAAGATTTTATTTATTTATTTGACACACACACACAGAGATTATAAGTAGGCAGAGAGGCAGGCTGAGAGAGAGGAGGAAGTAGGCTCCCTGCTGAGCAGAGAGCCCGATGCAGGGCTTGATCCCAGGACCCTGGGATCATGACCTGAGCCAAAGGCAGAGGCTTTAACCCACTGAACCACCCAGGTGCCCCTAGCTGGCGGGTTTTTTCCTAAAATGAAGCATACACTTACCTTATGATCAGCAGTATAACTCCTAGTGGTTTTCCCACGAGAAATAAAAATGTATATCTACAAAGAGACTTGTAGAAAAACATTCCTAGCAGCTTTATTGATGATATCCCTCACCCCGGAGACAGCCCAGGTGTCCGTCAACAGAAGGATGGATACATAGGGGGGAATAAAACCCAGCAATGAAAAGGAACCAACTACCGGCACATGGATCAAAATGGGTGACTGTCAAAACTGTCACCTTACATTGTGAAAGAAGCCTTTCACAAGCATACATCATGTGTTATTCCATTTATATGAACTTTTTAATAGGCAATACTAATATACAATGAAATAATCACAGCAGTGGTAGGATGGGAGTGGGGCTTCATTGGGAGGAGCAGGAGGAAGCTTTCTGGGGTAATGGTTATGTTCTGTGTAGTTACAGTCTTGGGTTAGACAGGTGTATGCATTTATCAAAACTCATTGAATGATGCACTTAAGATTTGTACATTTCATGGTAGGTAAATTTTACTTCCCCCAACAAGAACCATAAACAAATATTGAACTCTAATGATACACATGCTGAAGTGTTTAAGGGTGAAGTGTACTGATGTCTGCAATTTACTTTGAAATGCATCCAGAAAACATCAGCTAGTTTGATGGAGGATACAAGAGGTGGTTACACAGACAGGTATGGGATGAACAAATAGTAAAATGTTAATTGTAGTGTTTAAGTGGTGGGTATACGGGTGTTCGCTATATAATTCTTTCAACTTTTCTGGCACGTTTTGAACATTTTCATAATAAAATCTTGGAGGGGGAAAAAGTCTATCAACTGAAAAGCCAACAGCAACCAACTAACCGATCAGCTAGTAAATCAGCTAACACAGTGTTTTCCGAACTTTACTCATTTGGATACTCCCTGTACCATTACTTATTTAATAATTTACCGGAACTTTATTTTTAAGCGTACAGTCTACATGTACCTCATTCTGAGTAATAATATCTGTGAAATGATGTGTGATGCATTCGTTTAAACTTCTGTTTTATTTTTAAATTTATTTTATTTATTTTGGAGGGAGAAAGAGAGGGAGAGAGTGAGCACCTGTGAGTGTGAGTGGGGAGGGGGGCGGAGGGAGAGAGAGAATCTGGAGCGGGCCCCTGCTAAGCAGGGGGCCCGACGCAGGGCTCGATCTCACGACCCTGAGACGTGACTTGAGCCGGAACCAAGAGTCGGACGCTCAACCGACTGAGCCACCCAGGTGCCCCTAGTTATATCTTTTATACTACACACAATATACATTTATATTAATATGTAAATGTTAACCTAGAAATGTTTGCTCCTGAAAGTTACCGCGCTCACCCCCAAAGTGTACGTATCCCACTTTTGAAGTTCTGATCTTTGCTGCACGCTGTGGGGGAATTAGAAGCGGAGCATGTGGTCTCTGACCTCGAAGAGCTTTAGCGACAAGCCCCATAAATCTTCAGAAGGAGAAGACAGACTCTGTGCAAATGGAAGCAGCAGCCGGGGCCGGACACGAATAGCTGGGGAATGTCCGCAGCGGGCCTCACCCCATAGAAGGCAAGGACAAAAATCACTGGTGACACACGGGTCAATGGCCTGTCTCCTTGCTCAAGACAAGTGGGGAAGGGACTCTTTGAAGCCTCGGCAGCAGACGCTCAATTGGATAGACCCTCCGATTTGAAGCTTTGCCTCGGGCTTTGAAGAGAAAGAGAAAAACCCGCACGCAATCCAGCCACCTGGTCACCGGGCCCCCTGTGGCTCTCACCCACCCGCCACCTATTCCACTCCTCTCAATTGTCAATTAAAATAAACAGCCTTGTATTCCGAGGCCTGGCTTCAATCTATCTTGGCCGGGAGGCTGCGCATAGATTTGTGGCAGTGCCCGAAAGTCCTTGCTCAACCTTTTTAATATCTGAACAAAGCAATCAAACCCGATAAGATCTAGCGAAGGCAAGATCACTCTTCTGTCCCTGGGATGGAAGCTTATTAGTCTGTGGCCCACATCATCAGAGTTATTGTGCCATGTTAAATTTATTGGTACTATCTCACCTCATTAAATACTTAAATAGACCTGACAGGACAGAAAAACGGGCTTTTTAATTTTTTCCCCCCTATCCAAAGGGAGCCGGTGTTTCCCATGTCCCAGTTCACCTCTGCTACAGCTGTTGGCAAAGAAAAAAGAAAGCAGGGCAGGGAACGCAAGGTCCGGGTTGGCCGTGTAGGGATTCCTGGGAGGCTTGCCGCTCGGGCCCAGCTTGGTGGGAGGTGACGGAGCACCCCTGGAGTGGGGGTCCCGTTTCCGCGGGGCCGAGGGCAAGAAGAGGCCGAGGGCAGCCCTGGTATTCATCTCTTTGCTGCCCTGCTCAAACCCGGCTGCCTTTACCTTTTCTAGGAGGAGACTTTCGGTCGTTTAGCCAGGACAATGCCCGGAAATAATGGTCAGGGTGACGGCGGAGAGGAAATCTGGGTGCGTGCGGGAGGCAGGGGCTGGCATGCCAGTGTCACTGTATCCTCTAGCGAGGGGGCCTGTGGTCTTTATTGAGCAAATAGCCCCAGGATCCTGGGCTGGATGGTGGCCAAGGCCAGGATTTCCCCAGGCTCAGAGCGAGAGAACTTGGCAGGCTGGCGAAGCCTTGCAGGGACCCGCTAGCCCGAAGGCGGCAAGCCAGTTTCAAGTGATGACAGGTGGGTGTCCAGGAATGCTGATTTGTTCCCATGCCTCCCCCAGCCCCCCGGGGTGCCCATGGGCCCCTGTGGGGGGGAGGGGGTGGCTCGAGGGGGAAATTCAAGACCTGGAGAAAACTCCCAGCCTAGAAAATATTCCTGACAAGGTCTCATCCAGGGGTGGAGGATTTTTCCTCATTTATCGAGCCAATTGCCTCCTCAGCCAAGGTGATTTGGGACACAGGCTCCCCGCATCCCCTTCCTCTCCTCGCATCTCAGTCTGCAGAGAAGGCCTTCTCTCCAGCTGTTTCACTCCCCCAGCCCTGGTCCTTGTTTGCACCTTGTTAATAAGGTGGGCAAGGGGCCAGGAAGCAGCTCCCGGGCGCCTTCCGTTCCTAATGCCCTAAATGGCCATGGCACCGTGCTTAATTTCCGTTTTAGTGCAACTGCCGGTGCGACATCGGCGGGCCGAGACCCGGGTCCCGTGACAGTGTCTTCAACGGTGGCCATCAGCCTCCTTGTAATCGGATGCCACTTGGAGCCCACCACCCCGCAGCGCCGGAGCGCGGTGGACTTCCCTAACCATCCCCCTGCTCGGAGCGCAAGGCCCTTTACAAGCTCTGAGCCTCCCAGCGCGACAACAGCTCTAATCCCTTGCTCACCCGAGGAGGGAAGGCAGGCCACGACCAGATGGGTTATCTATGTTATCAGCTTAGAACAGCGCGGGGCACGTAAAACCCAGGGCTTGTGCCGAAAACCTAGAGGGTTGACATTTACCAACTGGGGAGCGGTGCCCTTTATCTATTTTGGAATGTTCCATAGTAGACTCGGGGAAGTGAGGTGATCAGAGGCCATGGGGGTCTTCTGCGGCGTTCATGGAAAACCACGTCAGGTGGGGAGCGCTGTGGAGGAGCCGTGCTGGTCATTAACGCACGGCAGCCAGAGCCGGGTTCGCGGGGCAGTTGGAAGTCAGCCCGCGCGTGGGGATGCAGGGCCGGGGTTGGTCTGCACCCGATGCTGGTTGGGGCGGAGGGAATGATGGGAAGGGGGGAGGAGGTGATTAATTACCGACCGGGCGGCAGTATGTCTTCATTTAGAAACTGCAGCCTCAATTATCTTTAATTACTTCCCCTGTGGCCTTAAATCAAGGGCTGGTCCAGAACGGGGGTCAGTCGCCGTGGTACCCCTCCCTGCACGGGCTGGCCGAAGGTGGACCGTGGGGCGAGGAGTCACTTTGGGGCATGGCCGGTACTGTTTCGGAGCAGCCTTGTCTCAGGGACGGAAGGACAGAACTGATAATAATTCAAATCTGAATCCATCGTACGTCAGAGAGATAGAGCATCTTCAGAGGAGCCCAGAGTCTCCCCCGACGCATTGGTTTTGTCTTCGCGGGCTCGCTGGGGAGGTGGGAGCAGTGAGTGGGGACTCCTGGCCACTGTATGTTTGGATGAAAGAAACCGGCACACCGCCCCCCACATCCAGACATCAGGGGAGAAGCCAGGCTGCCCTGGTTTTGTCTGGGTGCTCCTGTCTGGGGCAGGGTTCCCAAACACAGCGGGTAGGGACCGGCTAAGGGGCCAATAGAAGTACGGATTCGCACACTGACTATTGGGAGTCGGGAGTTTTCAGGAGTGGGCCAATGTTACGAGTATTTTTACCAGGCTCTGCAGGTGCTCCTTCGGTGGCTGACCTCTGGGAACCCTGACCAGACTGGCCGTCCGTCTTCCTTTCTAAGTAGGGAGGGACCGGCCCCTTGCCTCAGGGAGGGCCCTTCATCCCTGCATGCACCCCTCCTCCACCTCGGCCCATTCCCCCGGTGTTCAGCCTTGTCCGGGCTGGAGACTGTACTTTCCAAATCCAGGACCTGTTTCAAAGGCAGTAGGAAAAGAAAGAAAACTTGAACGTTGACGCGGTGTGTTTTTCCGGGACATCTCCCTGTTTCCCTGGGTGAGGGTGGGCATGGGAGGCGGGAAGTTACAGAGTGCTAAGGATGAGAAGGTGATGTCAGGCAGGGCCTACCTCCTCTCCCCTCTCTGAGCCGAGTCTCTTCATCTGTAAGGTGGGGGACTGGGTGAGATGGTCGCTCTGACACTTGGTTTTCTCTAGTCTTCACCCCCACGCAGCTGGATGTCAGGAAAGGAGGTGGTCTCTGCTTCTGGGGAGGGGAAAGGAGTTGGGGTACTCTAAGTGTCCCTCACATGTCGCCTGTCACCTCTCTCTCACCTTGTTCCCCCAGTCGCTCCCCACCCCCATTAGACAGACGTGAAGTCTTGAAGGAGGTTACCCTATCCTCTCCCCAATAAAGCTCACCAAAATGATCCACTCTGGGCCATCTGGGACTTCCGGCTCATGTTCTGCTTTCATGTGGTCCTTTCTTCCCAGGACAGGGAGTTTCTTTTGGCTTCTGACTCATATTTGACCCCCAGGTGGCCCTTCTCAGTTTGTTGAATATAAATTATGCTCTCAGAAACAAATAGTTCTTCCTTTTTTGTTTCTTATGCTCTTACCGCCCTAAGATCAAAATGCAGGACGCTCTCTCTTAATGAGGTCTACGTATTGAGTCCTCAGCTCCCCCACGTTATTAGGAACAGTTAATTGGCAAGTTGCTGTGTCTTTTCGGCTGGTTTACCAGTGCCAGTGGAATTTATGAATCATATCCCAGGGAGAAGTCAAGGATGACTCCAGGGTATTTGGCCTTAAACAACAAAGTTGCTATTTACAAATGACCATCGATTGACATTTGCTGTAGCTTAATGAAGCATGGTCTTTGGGAGAAAAGCTGGAGCTCCGGACATGACTCGGTTGAATTCAATTCCAGACGCAGATGCTGATGGCCGCCATCTTGCCACCAAGGTCATGGGCACTGGAGATGCTGGAAGATCCCAAGGGAAAGAAGACACAGATGGGGCCCCAGAGGAGCTCCCCTTGAAGAAGAGCAGGCCCCATGACATCATCGGTCAGAAGCCGTGTGCTGGAAGTTAGTTTTATCTGAAACACGCTGAGGAGGAAAGCACAGTTCAAAGGACCTTCAGAAGGTGCAATGCTCTAAAATTTAACCCTGCCCCGTGGCTAGGTTCCGCAGTGTCCGCTTTGAACTCAGGACATTGGAAAAGATTTCCTTCCCTTGTTCAAAATTTTTGTTTCTACTACCTAGTACTTATACACAAAATATAGGGGTCTTTCCAGCATTTTTTATGAGGACATAGCTGAATGCAGCTTTTGCGTGAGACATGAGACAGGAGTTTGATAGTAAAAAAAAGAAAATTTTTTTTTTTTAAGATAGATACCTTGTCAATAGAGAAAGATAAAGAGGTTCGTGTTCAGGAGCAGGAGGTTAAGAAATCTGAGAGTTTATGCTAAATTCACTGATTCCCTAATTCATTTCCTGACTCAAGTATCGGTTCTTTGATATAGTGGCTGATAGGCTAATGATTAATTCATTTATTTATTCAATAAACACCAATGGATTTCCTTATCTAAGTTCTTATCCAAGAAAATCAAGCTGAATGTTTTTCTTCTTCCTAGTTTCTCTTTTCTTGGTTTCCTTCCAAAGCAATTAAGAGGAGGTAGAGAGCAATGAGGGGGAAAGATGTCAAATTTGATTCCTCTGGGACGTACACCCTTTGCAATGCCTGTCCCCAGGGAAGGAGAGGGCCTTGAACATGGAGAGAGAGATGGCAGCGTCTTCTCGGGAGGGGAGCTGGCTCCCCCTCCATCTCTTTGTCCTTTTTTTCTCCCGTCCTCGTCCTCTTGCTCTTCTCTTCCTCCTTTGTTCCCTGGCATTTTCAGCCTTGGGGTGGGGGGCCTGGTGGGATCCGTGTGCCCTGTGGGCTCCCCAGACCCGCCATCGGGCCGCCTTCCCCAACAACCCCGGGAGCTGGAAGCATCTGGTGCTCCTGTCTCCTGAGAGCCTTTTTAATATTATTTCATTTCTTTTAACCTTTATTAAGACAAACATTGGGCAGAGAACACTCTATACTCCCACAAGAGACACTCTCCATTTCGATATTAAAAAAAACAAAACAAAACAAAACCTAAACCCATCCAACCTGAGGCCTGGAGGAAAGAGAGAGGAGAGAGAAAAAAAAAAAAAGGAAAGGAAAAAGAAAAAGAATATCCTAGAGATATTTTTACCTTCAAAGATCCATCACTCATTACTGCATATCACAGACACGTCTACAATCTCATTTTCTTACAATTCTCCGTGAAATAAGTGTAAATGGAAAATAATACCCCATTTTGAAAGTTCAACAAAATGTCTTTATCCACCAAATGTAGCCCCAGCTGTCTCATTTTCAGAAACAAAGCCTGATTTTAAATAGCAGCTCGCCACCCAAATAAACACCACAGCTCTCTCCAGCTCCCCGCGGCTGCCGTGGGGCTCCCACGTAATTGCCCCTCTCGCGGTCACTGGGGGATGTGCTGCCCGGGAACCCAGACCCCTGACTGCAGCAAGTCTCGGGGGTCCCTCCCTCTGAAGAGCGAGAATGGGCAGAATTCTGTAAACATCCAGAGCCATCTCTCCCTCGTTGTTTGGGGAGAGAGTTACCTGGGTGACCTGTCCCCTTTGCGCCCCATCCCCTGTCCAGGCCCCACCGTGACCCCTGCATGGAGGAGGAGGTATGGACAAGGTTCCTCCAGCACCTGATTTCCACTCTGATCACAAACGATGCCTCACAGTAAGCTTGCTTCCCCCGGTGAACGGACAGGTGTTCAGAAGCAGGAGTGGGGGAAGCTCAGACTTGAGGGGTTGAATCATGTCCATGAACCAGCTCTATGGCACTGAGAACACACTTGAGACCCTCAGGTCCCCAGTTTCTTCCAGGCTCCTCTCTGCTACTATTTAGGTGTCCCAACTCCTGCTCCTCTCCTTGCTCCCTTTTCTCCACTTCAGTTAAAAGCAGCTCTCTCTGTCCAGTTGCTCAGGTTGCAAACAACACAAACGGGACTCCTCTCTTTCACCTCCACCCCATGTCTGACCTGACCCCTCTTAGTTCCACCTTCGCATAGAGCCAGCATGGGGTCTGTTCTCTCCGCCACCATCTGGGCCACAGCGTGACTCTGCCTTTATAGGTGACTGCAGGTTCAGCAGCAGGGTGGGGGTGGAAACACGAAATCCTGAGCCTGAACCCACCAACGGTCGGACGCTTAACGTCCTGAGCCACCCGGCCCAGACACCCGTCTGTCGTTCTTAATACAGCACCAGAAGGATCACACGATATGCATCAGACGCTATCATGCCTCTGGTCAAACCCTTCCAGTATCTCCTTCTGGCTAAAATCCGAAGTCCCTTCCTACGAGACCCTGTGTGAGCTGACCTCCTGCTCCTCTCCTGTTTGTGTTCCTCCCCAGGCCCGAGGAACCCCCAGCTCCTGGCGCATGGTAGGCACTTCCTACCTCAGGCTCTTTTCACTTGTTTTGTCCTCCACCTGGAACAGACTTTGCCCAGAGAGTCTTGCTCCCCCAGTTCACACAAATGCCACGTCTTCAGTGTTCAGACACCTTCTCCATGGGGCCAGCTCTGACTACCCCACTTAGAATTAACCCCATATACTGGGGCGCCTGGGTGGCTTAGTTGGTTAAGCATCTGACTCTTGGTTTTCACTGAGGTCATGATGTTGTGGTTGTGGGATCGAGCCCCACGTTGGGCTCTGTGCTCAATGCGGAGCCTGCTTCGGATTCTCTCTCCCTCTCACTCACTCTTGCTCAAATACATAAATAAAATCTTTAAAGAAAAGCAAACAAAAAGAGTAAGAATGAAACCCAAATGCTGTCCATTGCCTTATTTTTTTTCCTGCTCTATTTTTCTCCCTTGCGCTTACCACTACGGAATATACTCCGTTGTATATATTTATTTCTCTCACTCTCTATCTTTTTCCATTAGACTCTAAGCCCCACGAGGGTAGAGTGTTGTATCTGCCTGTTTGCTGGTAGACCCCCAACAGGAGAGGAGCTTGGTGTGTAATGAACACTTAATAAATATTTGTTCAACGGACGACTATAAATGCAGTTAAATCTGACACTCTAGAAGATCTCTCCTTTAGGTTAATGTTCTGTGAGTGTTTAAGATATTGTCTTTCCCGTGGAGCACAGAGGTTTGTTGTCCTACCATCTACAAGAAGGTAAGTGACTTTCTAAGAGTTGCAGGAAAACTGGTGGACAGCCGGTTCTAGAATCCGAGTCTTGGCACGCTGATCTAGACCTTTTTCTTCCCCTCTCTGAGTCTCCTGCTGACACTGGATTTGACCTGCATGCATTTGCTAAATGAATGGACGGATGGATGGACGGATCAACAAACAGATCCCCCTCCTCCTTGGGTAGTGGGCAAGACATGGTCAAACCAGCCTGGGCTGGAGAGAAGCCCGGAGTTGGCTGTGACAGCGTGAGGCTGACGTGGAGGCTGGCCAGGTGGGAAGGGCCCATCGGTTCTCCTGCCGGGCCAGGAATCAGCCCCGGTGACTCGGGGGCTGGGAGGCCCGTTAGGGGAATTTCAGGTGGAATTGATGTATCAAAGTGTCACTCTCTCCAAGTTGTTTATCAGAAGTGACACTGAGGGAGACTGACAGGTAGTCACTGGACAAATCAGCAGATCACAGGCTTGCAGGGATGCCTGGCAGCCTGGGTTTTATGAGACACGTGACGGGGAGGCCTCTGCTGGGCTTGGCCAGAGGCCCCTTGTGACAGGTTGGCACCAGTACGGTTTCACCACACAGTGACTTTGCCTTGGAGTCTCATGGGCTCGTTAGGGTGGGGATGTTCTTATTTTTTTCTTCAACTTTATTTCTATTTGCTCTTTTGTCTTCTCAGAGATGAGCTGGAACCCCACCCCCCACATCAACCCTAATGAGATCCCCACAAAGGGGGCCCATTGGCTGTACAGAGGATGTGGGTTGGCCTGGGCCACGGATGTGGGATGAGGATAACTTCTCAGACCTGCACCTACGTGCCCCGCACCTGCTTTCAACACAAGAATGTTGGCTGACGGTTGCTGAGCACTTGCTTCATATAAGCCCTTGCCAGGCCTTTGCTTATTTGAGTTTTGCAATAGCCAAATGAGGTACCAAAGACATTCCCCATGTGATAGTTAAGAAGTGAGACCTTAGAGGTGAAATTGCTTGTTTGGGTCTTATGGCCAGACAGCAGCCATTGCGATCCAGGTGTCTGTGACTCTAAGCCTCATTCTTAACCCCTCAACATCATGCCATGGACCTCCAGAACCAGGCCCTGACCCTCCTGCTCAACCGTGATATCAAAGCCCCTCACTGATGAAACCTCCCCATTACTTTCCGTTCCCCCAACACAGAGGTTCTGTGTAACCGAACCCATCTTCCTTCTAGTTCTCATTCTTGTGGCTTTCTCAAGGTCTTGTTGTCTTTGTTCCTTAGCTGTGCAGAGTGCCCGGCTTAGTCAGGGTTAAATAAATGGTTGTTGTTGTATAAAGGGAATGCCTTGTTTCCATCCCATCTCTCTGCCTCCTACTTGTTTCCCCCCCACACCAAATCTGTCTCTTTTGTGCCTTTGTTAAATCTACATCTATCCCTACTGTCAGAGCCAAACTTAAAACTTGACATTCTTCTGCTGCTTACGAGTATACCTTGGTGCAAAATGTAAGGGGGGGGTGGGGGAGATTTGACAGAGTATAGTAAATGCCAGGAAATATGTCAGTTTTTGGACTTTAGTAATTTTGGTTTTAGGAATTTATCCTGAAGAAAAAAATCATATGTGTACGTGAAGAGGTGAGTGCCAGGATGTTCCCTGCAGCATTGTTTAAGGTGGCACAAAATGGGACATGCCTGGAATGTCCCATAGCAGAGGACTGTGGGGAAGAAAAAAATTCCACATTCTCTTTTAGATTCCTACAAGAGAATACTTAGTAGTCATTAAAAATAATGAAGATATATATATCTATTGACATAGGAAATTAAGTGAAAAAAGTAGGTTATGAAATAGTACACCCAGAATAATTTGATTTCTATTAAAATTGTATGAGTATAAATACATGCATCAAAAAATGTCTAGAAGGACATATATCAACCTGTAGACAGTGGTTATCTTCACATAGGGGTTATGGGTGATTTTTTTTGTCTTTTTACTTCTCTGTTTTCCAATTTTCTATAAAGCACATGTTTAAAAAGAAAGAAAAATAGACATTCTCTAGGAAATAGTCCTCGATGATGCTTACCTCCTCGGTCTTCTGTGGATCTCATCGCTTCCCTGCCTGTGGTGTTTCAGCATGTGGGCTGGACCAGATTGAGGGTAAGGGTCTAGCATTGTTCCCATAGGTGAGGATTTTCATTCCCCTTATGAGCTCCTTGAAGGCTGGCGGCCCCTCTCCAATACGTGGCTGTTGTTTAACTGCAGATCTTAGTCTAGGATACAGCACATTGGGTGCTGTGATTTTTTTTCTCCCTCTCTATCAGTTATTCCTATGAGATTGAAAACAAAGAGTGGAATTTGCGCAGCCCTTGGGGAAGAAGGGGGATGAGGCCATTTCCCCAGGGCTGGGCAAAGGCCCAAATTAGCCCACGAAGCCAAAGGCAATAAATAATCCAGGGACCTATGAGGTCAGGGCCCTGGTCTCCTCTGGCAGCCACCCTGACCTGCATAATGGGCCACGGGCAGATATGATTCATGCAGACGCCGGTTGGGCTCCTGCCAGCCCAGCCTGAGGAGGCCCCACAGTGGGAGCTGGATAGGCCTGAACATATGGCCCCCCGGGGACAGCCCAGGCCACGCTCTGGGGAGCTGGGCAGGCCAGAGGCCGGGAGGGGGTTCTGAGAATCAGGAGCTGGAGACACATGGCTGCCTCGGCCTTCTTCAGTCTGTGCGGCTGGAGCCCCAGGGAGACATCGACAGCCATTACCTAACCAGACAAAGCAGAAAGAAATGAGTTTAAAGTGTCAGAAGGAGGACTCAGATAATAATAATGTAGTGAGCCGATCGGGCAGCAACTGTTGCAATAATATTACCTCCCACGTGTGCAGGACTTCACTGTGCACAAAATGTTTTCACATATATTATCATATTTGACCCTCACAACAACCCTGCAAAATAGAGAGTCTTCACCTGGATTTTCAAGGGAGGAGGCTGGCACTCAGAGTAATTCATTTGCCAAGAGTTGCAGAGCAGGTAAGAGACCAGTCTTCTTCCACGTTCTCTACTGCTCAAGAAGATTTACCCGAGCGAGTGAGGAAACCATGTAGCTCGGGGCTAAAGGAATACCATAGGTTTGTGCTATGAACAGAGGCCTCCTTGTGAGCTTGAATGAAATTGAGAAAGAAACGAAAGGCCCCCTGGAAGCCCAAGTGCATGCCAGAAAGGGAAGGCAGGAAGGTCATGGCCGTGAGCATGGAATGTGGCACGCCTGCCTTTAACCACTGACTCTGATAACAGAGCAGCGACGGTAACTTTGCTCCTGGTTTTAGACACCGGGGGATGAGGATGATGGGATCAACAATGGGATTCTCTGCCCAGGCTTCGGATCACGTGGTGGGCATGGGAGCTCCGAGGCTATCAAGCAGGGCCAGAAGAGCTAGGGGAGAGAGAGAGTCAGGCGGGTACCTGACAGATCTCTGGAAATTCGGAGGGAAAATGTCTCTGAGTTTGGCCTTGTGAGCTCCACACAGGGATGGCAGGAGACTCAGTTGGGGAGAACCAGCCAGGCAGGCAAACAGCTGCTCTGCCCAATCTACAGGCAAAGAAGATTCACTCCAGAGGCCCATTTCATTGTCAGAAAGGGCTCCCAACGCAACATACTGAATGGGCTTTTCCCTCACCTCCTCTTCAAGGTGCTGTGCTGCCTTCACTTCTGTCCATGTGGGTCCGGGAAGGTTCTTCAGGTCTTGCAGCCACCCGAGCCAGTGGCCCTATCACCCTCAGAATTATTCTCTGGTGTGCCTCCTTGGGCCTCTCCTCTTGGGTGTTGTGAGCCTGGGGAACGCAGCCCAGTCACACCCAAGCCCTGGTCTGTGTCATCGTTGCCTCGGCGACAAGAGAAATGGTGTCCTCTGTGCTCAGAACAACTTAGCTTCAAAGGGCTTGTGTTGTTGGGGTCCCGTTAGGAAGACAGAAACCGTGCTAGGCATTTCAACAGAAATGGTTTTACTCAAGAGACTGGTTCAATGGAAGCAAACAATTGCTAGCTAGGTCTGGGCGAACAAATGGCAGAGCTTGGGGCTGTCAGAATCTAGAAGTTTCCAGGAGGGACCCTGCAGAGCTGGCATCTAGACCTTGAAGGAGGGGGTGCTGCTGATACACGTGGAGCTTGAAGAAGGGGCCCCAAGGCTCAGAACTGTGAGGTAAGGGTGTGACCCGCTGCTGCTTGTATCTGGAATTCAGAGAGGGGGCTCTGCAGAGCTGGGGCTCAAACTCCCAAGGAGAGGGACTCGCTGCCTATTGGGGTGGGGGTCTCAGAGTGGGTGTGGTGAGGCTGACACTGGGAGAGCCAGAAGAAGCTGGAGACCGGAAACAAGCATGATCCTGAGGTCATGCTAGCAAAAATAGCTAGTAAAAAGGAAGGAGAAAACCCTTCCTCCCTTGCCCCAGCTTTCTGGTCTCCATCTAGAGCCTCCTATTGACAGGACCGGACATGAGCCTGTCCGCCAAGGAGAAATGCAAGTTGCAGAGTCCCAACCCAGCATCACAAAGCAGAACATGAAAAGGGGAGTTTGGAGCTTAAAAACTGGCAAGGAGCCTTATTCCCAGAGGATGTATTCATGGAAGGATATTTTCCAGACAGACACATGGAACTGCAGAAGGTAGTTTGGACTCTCTTATAGCCCAGGTGCACGGTGAGCAACTTGAGTCACCACGTCTGATCGCCCAGTTCTTAGATTTCTGTGATGGGTACTGAGGCCTTTATACATGTGGCATTAAAAAAAAAAAAAAACCTTGGGTGGGCATATCTTCATCTTATCCCTTCTGGGATCATCTCGAGCCTTTGCCCCTCACCCCAGGACTGAACAAAGCCCACTTCCAAGTCATAGGAAAAAGGGAGATTCAGGTGTCAAACAATAATGGCAAGATATTATCAATGTAGGCCTGTGATTGTGTCATATAAAAAATAAAATACACACCAGTTAATCAAAGCACTACAGACACTTTTAAGTAATCCCACTTTGGCTTTGCATAACTCCATATACTGCCGGCAGCGGTCCTGTCTACCACCAGAGACCATAATATACATCAAAAATTCTCCTTTAAATTTATTTTCAGTAAAGATTGGTCTTTTGAACTGCGGCAGTGGAGGCTTAAGGGTACAAAATCTCCCTCGCCTTTTTCTCTTTCTTTTTCTGTCTCCCCTGTCTTTCCCTTTGGTGGGGCGGTGACTCCGGGGCGGGGGATGAGAGCAGCAGTGGGTTCCACACATCTTGTCGAACCTTCTGTCCTTTGCATGGATCAGTTCCTCTCATCTGCCACTTGATTAAGACATTAAAGCAGGAAGGTGAAGGAAGGTTGAGCTGCAGCAAGGGGGAGTGAGAGACGATTCCCTCCATTCTCCACTCGCCTTGGAGAAAGGCTCCGATTGCTGGACCCGAGAAGGTGCCGGGCCAGCCCAGTGGCGATGATGCAGGCTTAGGGCTTCCCCAGAACCCCAGATTTTGTGGAAGGCACATCCCTGAGTACCTAGGGGCACACCAGTGTTGAACCCTGCCTTGCGGCCCTCCACCCTGGGATGGTGTATAGGGTAGGGACTGGGGTGGGTCATGTCCTTACAGTACTTTCAGTGGGTGAGCTTAGTCCTAGCTTTGAATTGGAATTTATTACTTAATAGCTGTGGGACCTGATGCCAGTTTTCGTTTTTGCTTTTATTGTGGTGAAATACACATAACATAAAACTTACCATTTTAAGGGTACAGTTCAGCGGCATCGAGTGCTCTCACCCTGTTGTGCAACCATCCCCATGATCCGTCTCCAGAACTCTTTCCCGTCCCCATTGAACATGAAGTGGCCCCAGCCCCTGGCAACTACCGTTCTGCTTTCTGTCTCCATGAATTTGACTCCTCTAAGTACCCACACCGGGGGGATCCTACTGTAGTTCTCCTTTGTGACCAGCTTAATGCACTGAGTCTTCAAGGCCCATCCCTGTTGTGTAGCATGAGTCCTTAAAGTCAAGTTTTCTTGTAAGGATACTGAGGGTTGCCTGCTTCCCTGTCCTGCCTCAGGTGAAGAGCGGGTGACGTGAAGCCGATGGGGAAGGATGAGACTATCTCCATGGGCTCTTGGAACCAGAAGGATCTGAAATCCATCTGGCTCTACCTCCCAGTAATGGAGGACATGCTCTCTTCCATCTCTGGGTGGAAAGGTAGGCGGATAAGAAGAGAAATCCTCCATACTTTTAAAAGTACTTTACCTTTTCCCCGTCAAGATGTTTGTCTCTATTACCTGACTCGATCTTAACAACAGCAGTAATGCAGGTGCGGGCAGGTCTTTTCTCCCCCATTTTATGGAAGGTGACACCAAAACCTAGAGGGTAGAGATGAATTGCCCCGACCCCTTGTGTGGAGGCTCTGTTTCCAGTCTCTCACCCTTCCTACGATACCACACTGCCCCCACAGTAACCCAGGTCTGCAGACCAGTTTAGAGCGAATTCCTTATCCACGGTTCCCTTGCCTCTTTCCTTTCTTCTTGGAATTCTCACCTCGGAGTCCCAAATCAGCTATTTGAACCTCTGAGAGGCTGTCCCAGAAAAGGAAAGGGGCTGTTGAGGCACTGTCAGATAGGAGCTGAGGTGAAGAGAAGAGCTCAGAGCAAAGGGACCGATGGCACTTGGAAAAATTCCGCAGCCACATCAAGGCCGCCATCTTGTGAATTGGGAGATGCTGCCTAGCAACTGGTCTAAGTCATCATCCTTTTCTTCCCTCTCGTCCCGAGATCCATGGGAACAGGGAGCAAGTGCTGTTGTCATTTATGCTGTAAGAGACAAACTTCTTGCTGACCCTCCTTTGCCCTGGGCCAAATCCCCCAATCCGAGAGCTTCCACGGGGAGTGGAGGAATCCATCCACACGTGGATTTTTGCATCACCTCTACCGGTGGCCACCGTTGGGGTGTGAGTGTCAAGGTGCCGTGAGGTTCATCCCAAGGACTTTCCCCCCGGGGGTCTCCCAAGTGTTGGGTGAAATTTCAGACGCACAAGCTGCCTTCCATCTGCCAGCCCAGAGGCCCAGTGCCCCCAGAGCGTGCAGGACAGGTCGGGGCAAAGGGCAAGGGGAAGCATGTCGAATGGAACATCAGAAGAGTGTAAATAAGCAGCGTTCTCTTGGCTGTCCATGCTTTTCTTTTGATCTCTTGAAAGGAACGCCACCCAACAATAAATACTCCAGCCTTACATAAATAAACGCCAGCCTTTTACGGCCTCTTCTGCTAGCCCCCCGGATTCCTGAGAATGAAAACACAGGTATATTCCCTAAAATGGTGTCACAGCTGGGAACCACACGGGACATCGCACAGTGAAGCAATGGCGTGAGCAGGTAAATGGTGTTGGGGTGGGGTGGGCAATGGGGGTCGATAGTCCTGAATCGGCTTCTCCGGCGATGGGGAAGCTCAGGGAGAACGCCAGCGTCCAGGCCGTCTAGGTGGGAGCGGACAAGGCAGTCTTCCTTGGGTGGGAGTGGCCAGAAGACTCTTCTGGAAGCACAGGTCTGAGCCTCTGGAGCTTTCCTTTCAGCTTCTGCAGCTGCACATTCCTGAAAAGCCAGCACTTGTGGGAAGCACCTCCCAACTCAGACATGAGTCACGCCAGCTTATTTTAGGGCCTGACCCCTTCCCGGGAAGGGAGTCAGGCATGGAAAGCCACGTGCTGGGAGGCGACCGTAGCCCCGGGCCAAGGGAAACAGAGCCCCCCGCAGCTCCCCGACAAGCTCCTTCCCAGAAGCCCGGGGTGACCCGCGGCCAGGAGCAGCTGTCAGCGCCGACACCTAGTCCCCCGCCGGGCCGGAGACAGCGGGACGCGGAGAGGCCGCCGAGGGCTGGACGCAGGGGTGGCTGGGCCGGCACGGGGCGCCCCGTTTCCCCCTCTTTCTGGGGCTCCGGCCTCGTTCTTAAGTTCACACCATATGGTCCTGGGAGGCTCCTGCCGTCTTTTGGGGATAAATGGACAGAGGGAGCACAGAAGCTCGTGCTCACTCGGCCAAATGTAGTTAAGTCTTTTAATAATTCATATCCCCATTTCCATACACAGCCCCTCTTAAAGAGAGATCCCAGGGAAACCTGAAAGCTTTTCTGATTGCACGGCCTCATCCAACATCTTCGTCAGAGGTCCTCAACAGGCCTCTCAGAATCGACGGCATCAACGCTTATGAAGAAAAACTAATACTTCCAGCTGCTAGGCATTGAGAAGTCACTTAATATTTCTCAGTGCGAGGAGCTATACTTAATGGGACACAATGTTTTTTTCCCTAAGCAGTTGGAAAAAAACCCTTGACATCATATTAATAATGTCAAGTCTTATTGGCTCTCTCATTTGACATGATATTAAACTTTTCAGACTCTATCTCGACTGAGGTATGAGGTTGTTAAAATGCAGACAGATCGGGGCCCTACAGAAGGAGGCGGGCCCGCCCGGGCCAGGCGGGAGGAGTGAGCGAGACACGGGGCTCGAGGGACAAGCTGCACCCCCTTTTCCCCCACACCGTCTTCCTGCTAACACGGGATGACACATGCACCCCAGAGCAAGGGGGGGGGTCTCAGACCCACACGGCGTCGAGCCCCTCATCGTCTGCAAGTCTGGTTCCCTGGAGAGAATGAAGTGAAAACAGCCGCGTTCAGACACAGACCTGTCTAAGGAGAAGCAGCACCAGGCCAGCTTCCCTGGGACAGGAGACTGCTGGCCTCCTGCTCATTGCAAGGAGCAGCGGTCATGGCTGTGGCACCAGATGGGGGACACAGGTCCAAGCTCCTTACCGTCTTAACCCTGCTTGGCTATCGATCTCCATCACCGTGGGGCCACCGTGACCTCCATTTTTAAGATGCAAACCTGGAAGGAAAGATTTGCCCAAATCTCACGGGCTAAGCAGTAACACATCCAGGAACCCTATCCAGGCAGGCCGTGGCTTGACACGTCTCTGCTGACCACCCTTGGATGCGACGGCACGAACTCTGGGGTGGGTCGCAGCTGCAAAGGCGAGGGTCCCCAGCCCGGGGCTCAGCCCTCTCTCTGTCACCCCCGCAGCCCTCCTCTTGCCGCCGTTTCACGGTGGGTGCCTGACATGACGGCACGCGCGCTCTGGCAGCCAGGCTGCGCTGACTCTGCCTGTCAGGTGCAACACCATAAATAACATATTTTAAGCAAAGAACACCCTGGCAACCCAATAATGCATGTCTAAAGCCATCTTGATGTGGGAGAGATACAGTAATACTTTTATGCTTTGTTTAAAGAAATTGTTTCCAGCATATTTGTAGCGCAATCACTCCAAAGAGTTTATTTTGGATGATTGATTTATAGGAATCCAGCTCACACGCCCAGAGGATGACACTTAAATCATATCTTCTTTTCATTTACAATAAGGAACAAAATGATCCTATTTTGACAAGTCTGATCATTTTGGGGGTTGAGCAGGTTTCCTCGGTGGGCTCAGTCTGGAGCTCGCGGAACGGCGAGAATATGATTACGTCTCATTAAAATCAGCTGCAGCTGCTTCGGCTGGCTGCCCCCAAGAAAACAAAACCATTGGCAGTTTCTCCTGGAGTCGTCTATCTGCTGGCTTTTTAAGAAGGGCCCTGCTTCTAGCTGTAGTTTGAAAATCGAGGCCCCCCCAGGAGCAGAGCCCCTCCCTCCCCCACAAGGGGGTGACTCATGTCCACTCCTGAGCCTTTCTGTGTCATCCCCTCCTCCTGCCCCCCCCCTTGATGCCCCTGCAGCCTCCGACCTTCCGACCCTCTGACCCCACAGAGGCCCCCTTGCTTTCCCAGGCCTAGTGGGAATTTTAACTGCCCTGGGCCGTGGCGAGGGCGACCTGGGCCGTCTGGGTGCCTGTAACAGGTGGGTTACATAGCCTTCATTTGGTTCCAGATTCACACCCCGAATCGGGGCGGGCGCTCCCCTGTTGCACGCAGCCCCCCCGCTGGGCCTGGGGTCCTGCCAAGCGACCCCTGCCCGGGAGGTCCTCCTCCGATCCCCCCGCCGCCGAGGACAGGCCCCCTCTGCCGGCTCTCCCCCTCTGCTAGGGGCCTGGCCCTCCACCCCTCCCGCTTCCAGGGGAGAGGAGAGTTCAGTCTGTGGCAACCACACAGGGAGAAGACCAGGAAAGTTCTCCTGGAACAAAACCTCACCAAGTTCTCAGGGTCCGTGGCAGTCTGTGTAACTGCAGTCCAGCGAAAGATCTTCCTTCTCTCATCTCCCTCTTTCATCTTTCCTAATCCCCTCCCCTCCACTTATCTTTCTTTTTCCCTCTGCCCCCTGCCCCCCTCCTCTTTCTATTCACCATCAAGAACAGCCAATTTAGCAGGCGGCCACACGGCTCCAAGCGAAGTCCTGGGATCAGTGGCTATGGGGAATGGCACAGCCAGAAGGGAAATCAAAGACGAAATGAGCATTTGGATCTTGCTGAAACGGAAGCTTAGCACCCTCTATGCATTATTCATGTGCGACATTGTCACCCCATTCTCTACACTCTCCACTGAGCTACAACAGAGCCCCGGACCCTAGTGGCTTTGAAATACCTCGCACTAGGTCCCTCATCTATCCCTAAGCCTGCAAATGGCCCGGGCAGAGCGGTGTCCTGGGCTGGCTCAGGTACGGCTGCGGGCCAGGTGGGCAAGAAACGTCAGTCACTCTCCTTTTGGCAAGACCCTTCAAGCCCTGGGTAATGGTTCTCGCTTGGTGCTGAGTGCCTGATACCCAAACCGAGGGTTCAAAATCCCACTCGAGCTACTAGCTTCCATTTGATTGCTTTAAAAGGCAAATCATTGACCTTGGGCAAGTCGTTAGATTTCCCTGAGCTTCAGTGTTCCCTATTTAAGACTTGGAGCTCATCGCTTTTCCTGAAGGGGATATGGTGAGAACTGAAGCAGTTAATGTAAGTGACAGTGCTTTGTAAACTGTAAAATGCTGAAATAATATGAAAGCAGGTAAGGAAGCCTTTTAAATGTATTGGGCGTCCGTGACGTGCTGGCCGTTCGTGATGTGCGCTTGCTCGTGTAATCCTCCCGGAAGTCCCCGGGAGACTGATAACAGCATTCCCCCCTTGCTTATGGAGGAGGAGGCTCAGGAGGTTATGGGCAGGTCCACGGTGCATGAGTGGGAGAGCCAGGATTCCAACCCAGCTCTGTCTCCAGAGCCCCCACTCTTAGGATCGCAACGAGGTGCTATTAGTATGTTACTTTGCCCTCATTATGATCTCGCTCTTCCCGACACCCTGCAGGTACCCATTCCAGACCGAGGAGCAGGTTATGTTCCTAGCTTTGAATGCAAACACAAGTGTTGATTTTCTGCATCTCAAATATTTCCCCCTTCCCAGAAAGCCCCTGGACTGGAGGCAGATGCCCCAGGCTCCTTGGCTGCTCTCTTTGTCTGGTTTTCCACGCACCTGGAAGCGTGGGCCCAGGGCTGTCTGCAAGGTGGGCCAGGAAGGGTAGACCCTGGCCCGGGATTCCTGGAACGGAGTAACTTTTGATCCCTTCCCTGCCCTTCCCCTGTGGAGCCTCAGGCCAAAATTTTACCCATTTCCCCTGGAACTCATCTATGGGAGCTGTTTTCTTGGCAGAGGAAACCGCTGTCTCCAAGAGCCAGCACAGAACTTCAGGAAAAGCTAACTGCAGAGAAGAAGCCGTATGAGCAACCCCTTTGATGGAGCCAATGAGAGATCTTTCCAGAGGATTACAGTGACACGACACCTAGCCCTCTTCACTGGCATGAGCTGGGAATAATTACCCAGGGCAGACTCTCTCAAAGAGGCAGTAAGCTGGCTAAGGCTCTTAGAAGGGAGGCCTGATGACATTGTTATGTATCCGTCCCAAGGCTCCGGACGCCGTGGGGTCGGGCATGAGCTGATTAGCTGATTCTGTCAGCAGAGAGCTTTCAGCGAGTCCAAAAAGCCAGCCCCCAGATTTCCCCCAGGGAAACACTGAGCTTCGACACCCGAGGCGGGGTTCTCTTGTGGCACTCGGCCCCTTCTTGGAACTTACCCCACCCACGTGGCTGGGGAGGTACAATTGTCGGAATGGCTTTCTCAGCTCAGTTCCTGCAGATTAGGTGGGGAACCTGTGGCTTCCTCCTCCTGGACTTGAGCCACAGATCCTTCCTCCTACCGGAGGCTTTAACATTGCCGTTCGGGCAGCGGGGTCAGCTGTCAAGAAGTTCCCACCTCTGGCTTTCCCCCTCTGGATAGGACCGGGACGCGGAAGAGCCACTGCTGGGACAGAGCTCGAGGTCCAAGGCAGGAAGGTGTGTAGAAGGACCGAATGCCTATTTTCTTTCTGCTTGGGAAAGGCTCAAGGGGCTGAAGGAGGGCCTCGGCTTAGCTATAAAGAACTTGCTTGGTTTTGAAGGTAAGCCAGGATGTTTCCGTAACTGTGTTAAAATAACCACATTTTATTATTGACTGTATTTATTGTTCTAAGAACTTTCTGATATTATCTTATTTAATCCCTCCAACCGCCTGATGAGAAGGTATGATCATGAGTTCTCCATTGGACAGCGGAGAAAGCTGAGGTTCAGGTGAGTTAAGTCAGGTAGCAAGGTCCGCAGCTAGAAAGGGGTCGAGCCGGAATTTAGACCCAGGCCATCTGATGCCAGACGCTGCGCTCCTGGCTGGGGCTTTCCAGCTGCTTCCCTGCTTCGTGTTAAGAAATGCTGGAGAGAGCTCTCACGGGCCCGGGGGGACACACCCCCAGGGGGCCAGGGGGTAGGTGCAGGCACCCTGCGAGTTCGCAGGTCTCTGAAGAGTGTGGGGATTCTGGCTGATGTGGTTCCTTCCCTCCCCACGCAATTTCTCTGGCTCCAACCCCTCCCGTGAGCTGGGGGAGGGAGAGAGGATGAGAGAACCTTCCTTGCAGGAGGGGCTGACTCTAGCCCAGGGACCTCTGCCCTCGGCTCATCTGCTCCCTGCACAGCGAGTGGCCTGACGTGCACCTGTTGAGTTAGGTCACTGACTCCCAAGGCCAGCCAAGGGGTCGGTCCCCTTTTCCATGCCCCCTCTGCCCTGATCTGAGTTATCTTGAGCAAGTGGTGGCCCTCACGGGTCTCCTGGGTGGCTTGGCTGGGTTTTATCAGGCTCCCTAGGCCTTGTTGGTTTCAAGAGCCCTCTGACCTTCTAATAAGCATTTCCTATGTTATCGCAATATTCCCTAATTCTTTCCCTCCTGTCCCTGCAAACCTAAATCCTATTTAAGTTAATGCCCTTCATTTTCATTTATAAAGACAGATACAAAATAATTATTTCCTATCTCCGTGTTTCCTTATCTCCCGTCCTAATAATGCCTTTGGCGGATACACATTTCCCGTCAGTTGAAACAATTTGTTTTTTTTTTTATTCTTTAAGGAAGAAAAATAAAATGCTTTCTGGGGCTTTGTTTCCTCTCTCAGCCTTTGGCGGAGCCCTTCCTGTCCTGTCCCTGCCCCTCCCTTCTCTCCCCTACCTGGCTCTCCCTCGGGCTCCTCTCACTTTCCTGGGGGTTCGGCCTCCCATCTGAATTTCCTCAGCCCCCGAGCCTGCCTTGGAGCTGAAGTCGCCCTGCCTCCTCTAGAAAAACTCGTTCGGATGAGCAGACGCAGTCTCAAAAAGCAACATTCTTTGGTTTCCTCTCATGGAAACCAGTGAGCGGGGAATTCGCATTTCTCTTCTCCGGGCGTCTCTTTGAAGTGTTTGATTGAAGGGAGAAGGGGTGAAAAGGGGTGGGAGATGGTGGTGGGCATAAGGCAGCCAGGTGTAAGCGGCAGCTCCGAAACCCGGGACCCAGACGTCAGGGGCCCCCTCTGTCCCTTGCCACGTGGGGCAAGAGTGGCCATTATTTTTGGCTGTTCCGTACCCGCGTCTGTCCCTCACTACCCCCGTTTTCATGTTGGGATGGTAAAACCCAACACACAGGTTACATCTGGGGTTGGGGAGAAGGCCTTTAACAGAAGCAGATGGATTTTAAGGGCATCCGTTCTGTTCACTGAAAAGGGTCATTCAAACGTAACCATGGGCCCTTGCCTTGTCGAGGGAAACCGAGGCCGAGGAGAGGCAGGTCTGGCCTTTGCTTTCCCTTGGCTCAGCAGCTGAACCGCACTGACCTAGTGAGTGCCAGGGCGCTCTACTTCATCTTCTGGTGAAGCACACGGAAGCCACGTGGGGATCGGGGTGGGAGGCCAGGGAACCGGGCGCCTCGCCTCTGTGAGACTCGAACTTGGGGTAGAGAAGGGGTGTAGGGAGGCCAGCAATGGAGGGACTTTTCTGGATAAGAAGGAGCAGTCATGAGATTAATTCTCCTAGAGTCCCAAACTCTGCAAGGGGCAAGTGTCCCCGAGGCCCGGACTCCGAAGAGGGCTGTCCATTTTTGGTGAGAGGCTGACCAGCCAGTGCAGTCTGTCTTCTGGTTCCTTGGAAGGTCCTGGCCTCCCCAGGGACCTGGTCGCCCATGTCACTAGGCTCAGTGACATGTATCGAAACCGTACAAAATATCATCAATATAGTCTTTGTGAACATCAGGCCAGAGCGCAGGAAGGATAATGTCAACAAGGAGGGTCTCCCAGCTGGAGACTCGTTACCAAGCAGTATTAATCACACAACTGTTTCTTAGGCTGGGGCACCTGAATGTGAAACGTAACCAGCTGAGGTGACATCTTCCAGTTGATGGCTGAAGGGCGAGGAGGCCCTCCTTTCTCCTTGGCCGGTGATAACTGCCCTTACATCCATTCTCTCTCTCCTAGGAAGTACTTCTAAAAATACACACATGTAACCAGCAAGGGGAAGCAGATTCAACCGCTGGTACAACCAGTTTGAAGTGGGGCCAGGAGGGAATAGGGCTCTGGGACAAGCATGGTGTAGAGGGGATGAGTTGCTAGTGAGGGGCGAGACGGTGGGTTTGGAAATCTGCACGTAAGCCGTCTCCCTGAGACAGCTCAGGACCGTGAAGGGGAAGGAGGGGAGAGGGCTTGGGGAAGAGAGGGGCGATCCTGAAACGTGGCCTCCTGGATGCAAAAGGAACTTGGCCCATCTCACCTCGTTCCTGACAGCCGCTCTGGGCGACGGGACAGGCCGCGTGGTCTGCAGGAGAGGAATCATGGTCTGGGGATTGCCAGAGCTGGGTTCCAGGCCCATTAGATGAGAGCGCGTGACTATCACTATCTCCAAACTTCACTTCATGCAAGTACTTTTTTCACGAGTTTTGTCAGATCTCCAAGTATTTTTCTTTCCTCCGGTTTGCTTGAAAAATCTGTCCTCGCCCTAGACGTGCCATCTGCAATACACGGGTTCAGTGTGCGAGTCGTATTGTTTTCGAATGTATATTAGAATAGACTTGACTGTGAATTTTCTTCAAGGCTCGTCTGCGTATCGCCTAGAATTACCTTTTGTACTACCCTCGGAGGAGCTCTGGGCCAAGTGATGGCAGGTTCCTTCCGTCTCTGCGAGGCCACGATGCGCTCCTCGGGGGAATACCTTCCTCTTCCCTCTAAATGGAGAACAAGATTTGCAGAAGCTCCGAGTCCCCACTGGGAGAGAGAAAAGATCTGCGTGTTTCACGGAGGCTGAAGCCAGATTCTGAGAGGGATGACAAAGTCATCGCTAATTGCAGCCAATTACTCTATCGGGCGGGACTGGTGAGGGAAATGACTGCAAGCTTAGAGTCGTCTAGGAAAGAATTACCATACTGGTAAATAATTTTGACTCAAGTAATTTTTAATGCTAAAATTTGCTACAAGTACTTAGAGAATGAACAAAAGAAAACACCCCCTGTCTTCATGAGAGCTTCATAAGACAGTTTTGTAATTAATAACCCACCCATCACACCCGTAATTTGGGGTATGAAGAAGAAACACTGTGTTGTTTTTTTTTTTTCTTTTTCTGAAGGACAGAATTATTTTCTCTCCACTCCCTGGGGCCGGAGAGAACCCACTGGAAGGCGTCTGAGGTTATTCTAATGTAACCCTTACCTACAGGAACAAAAATTGACCAAGTGAACTGCAAACTGGGTATCTCCACCTGGGCCTCCGATTCCTTCTGGGTCTTTTCCTGGCCTCTGTTTTCTCTGTGCCTCAGTTTCATCATCTGTAAAGTGAATTTGAAGTGCAATGGCCCGAGGACTGTGATGTTTCAGCACTGCGTATCAACGAAAAAATATATATACATAAGCTGTAAACTCCTACTGCATCTTTAAGCAAATACTGAACCCAATTGCTTGGAATAATTTTATTAATTTATCATTTTATTTATTCCCATTCATTAAGTACCAATTAAACACGATCATTCATCACTCAGTCTATCCATCCATCGATCCACTGATCTACACTTTTAACGATTATTTAGCAAGCATCATTTGTGTGCTATACCCTGAGGGAGATACAGAAGAGGTGTGAGAGAGTGCTCCCATCCTTTGAGACCAGGAAAGAAAGTGACAGATGTTAGGTAACTAACAATGATACAACCTCGCAGGAGCGGAAGAGACTGTGAGTGGTGCAGGACAGAAACAGCCCAAGAAGCAAGTGTTTTAAGAATTTGGAGAGGGAGAGATCTTTGCAGGCTTGTAGGTCCACATCAGTGTTTGAGGAGCAGGGGAGCCTTGGGAAGGGTATTGAAGGATGAGCTTCATTTGGGTCGGCAGAGAAGAGTAAAGGGCACTTTAAAGAATCGGCTCCGCCATCCACTTGCTGTGTGACTTCTGGCAAATCTCTTAACCTCTCTGGTTCTCTATGTTTTCTTCTGTAAAATGGAGGGTTGGACTGGTCAGTCCAAAATCTCATGATCCAATGAAATTCTGGACAAGGGAAGAGCAGGAGTCATTTCAGTACAAAGGCACAGGAAAAGCTTAATGACCTTCGAAAGACCTTGTCTGATTCGCCCAGAGTGACTGTTCTGTGTCAGAAAGAACAGGCTCTGTTTGAACTGAGGGCCATAGCCTGGAGGTCTGATCCGAATTCCCTTTCCCTGGACTGGAAGAAACACAGTCTCACTATCTTGCCAACAACTGCCTGTGGCAAATTCAGTACCCTGCTTGATGCAGCATTTGGAGGAAATTTTTCCATGAAAACAAAAGTTTTTGCTTAATTATTCAGCACACTCATGCGTTTAAAAATACTGTCCACTCTCTAACTAGCTGTCTTTTTAACAAAGCTTCTTGGCTTCCGAGGAGCCAGCCTCCATTGTCTGAAGCTTCCTTATAAAGAACTCGGGCCAGGCATAATCCCAGCTGTCCCTAGGCTTAGCGAGAAGCTTCCCCCGGCAGAATGAGGTGTCTAGAGTGTCTTTCTGCAGAGATACGAACAAGGCACAGCCAAGCTCCCCTGGGGCCAGTGTAGGCAGAGTGTGGATGGGGACGAGACAGACAAGGTCATCTGGCCCAAGTGTGGATGGTGAGTTTTAGGGGATCAGGGAAGTCTTTCTCTTCTCTGTCTCTTGTTTTGAATTTTATTTATCCGTTCATCTAACCTCCACCTAACATATATTCATTGTCTGCTCCATGCCCCCCACAGTGTTCTAGCTCCTGAGACCCCCACGTATAGAGAAGATTTTGTGTAGGGCAATTTTCAGGGGACATGGGAAACTTTTTTTAATGGTCTGGAGAGGAAACCTTGCAATTTTTGTCTTGCCCAAATTTAATATTTTGATTTCTTTGAACCTTTCTAGTTTCCGGGCATTTGGGGAAGGTTGGCTCAACTGATGGAGGTTATCCACCTTGAGGAGCGGTCAGACCTCAGCTCCCAGAAGGCAGGACCGTGTCTGTTCCATACGCTGTTCAGCCCAGCACTAGATCAGCAGAATCCCAGTGACCGAAAGGTTTGGGTGATGAGAATGCTATTTGTCAAAACAGCAACTCACGGAGATGCCATGCGAGAGCATTTAATATAGTCACTGGGCTATGTGTGACCCTTAATACTCTGGCTGCTTCCCCAGCCTCCTCGCTGAAGACGCCAGGAGCAGCAACGTAGAAGGGAAAGTGCCTGCAGGGGAGATCGTGAGTCATTCTAGAGTGAAGCCAGAGGGTCGGGGGGATTGCCACTTTGCCTGTGACCCTGCCAGAGGGTCCTTCTCACCACCACTCACTTTCTGGGGAGCTGCCTTCTTTCCATCAGGGGCAGGGGTGTGGGTTAAATGGTGCTGGTGGTGGCGGGGGGGTGGGTGAGGAATGAGATTGGCAGCCATGTCCAACCTTGAGCCACAGAAGGTAGTTTGAGCTAATCATTTGATTTCCATAATTGGAATAGAAGATGATGAGAGGAAATAGTGTTAAGAAAGCATTTAGGTAGGGGCCCCTGGGTGGCTCAGTCACTTAAGCGTCCAACTCTTGGTTTCAGCTCAGGTCATGATCTCAGAGTCATGAGATCGAGCCCCGTGTTGGGCTCTGTGCTCAGCACACAGAGTCTGCTTAAGATTCTCTCTCCCTCTTCTTCTGCCCCTCCTCTTGCTTGTGCTCTATAAATAAACAAATAAATAAAATAGTAAGAAAAAGAAAACATTTAGGTAGACATCTGGTAAGACTTCCTGACTATTAGGGTCTGAAGAGAGACTGAGTAGTTATTAAATTAGCCATGACCCTGAGTTTCTTCAGTTGGTCAGTTGGGTTAAGAGGACCTATCTTGAAGACATGTGTGATGATGGGATTTAAAGAGAGAATGTATATGAGGGTAACTAGCACAGTGGTTGATACATAACACGCACTTAGTCTCTGCCGCTTGAATCTGAACCTGAGCCCTAGAGAGGAGACAAAGTCTTCTCAGAGGGAGTGGGCTCTGAGCCGGCCTATGTAACCTCTTCAGAATACTTCGGCCAAGAGGTTGCTGCCTTTCAGTGACTGCCCTCATGGACCATCTGTCTCGCAAATAGCTCTTCTGATATTTACTTTAAAAACAAAATGATTACCCGGAGCCCCTTTTGGAAACATAAAAAATACAGCACAAAGAGATCCCACCTTCCTCCGATTCCAGGATTCGCCCATGGCAAGAGCCAGGAGGTCTCGTGGGCCATTGGCACTGAGCCCTGGACGTGAGCTCTGGTTTCTGAGCAGGCGGGAGGAAATGCAAGTCCGGTATTTTGTCCATAAGTGTCTCGACTCTGTATTGCTAAGCTTATTCTTTCCAATTCCCCAAGTTCCCATTCCTTTCTTACATTCGAAGGCGAGAGGGCAGAGATTCGCCATCCCCACTAAGGACAAAATAATAGAGAAGCAGCTGTCACCGCAACCACAAGGCCATAAGGTAGGTGTTGGCAAGAACTTCCAAATAGAAGAGAAGGAATTAAAATGGGAAGGGATAGCCAGGGCCAGCCCTACATTCTTTTCCAGGCATCTCCAAGAACGGAAGAGGTTACCAACTACTGTGTCCCGAAGGCAGGTGCATTATAAGATCACCTTAGAAGATTTCTTCCGGATTCTGCCAGAGGCTGGGCTGGGAAGCAGCTGGCATGCTTAAAAAGCTGCAGAGAGTGGTCGGGGTCAGAGGCGGTCCCTTAAAAGGCTACTTTTCGCTTCTGCTGCCATTTGGTAAAGGAAGGCACTGGGCCGGGAGATTCATTTGACAAGACGGGTCAGGAAAATGGCAGAGGCTGATCCCAGGTGGCCAGAAACCCTCCTGATGAAGGTAAACAGAAGTGGAGATAGATCAAGGGGTGAGGGGTCACCTTATTAGGAGGCTGAGAGGCCAGCTGCTTTGGGGAGTGTCCGGAGGGATGGACACATCTGTGACCGGCCTCAGTCTCAGAATGGGGAGATGGGGTGAGGGGCAAAGGACAAGAGCAGCAGGTTGGAGGCAGGAGACCCCAGCAAGAGTGAGAAAGGGGACTCTCTAGCCCAGACACTATTTCTGCAGGAAGTCTGGGTGCTGCTAGCTTTGGGCAGGTACGACTTGTGCTGCAATTGTGCCAAATGGAGTTGAGTGGTTGGCTAAAAAAAAACTTCCCCTTACTCATTTGCATGTGGTTTGCATCTCATTTGCATACTATCCGTTTAATGTCATATGCACACACTTCCCAGCTCCAGCTTCTTCTCCTTTCCAACCCCCACCCCAACAAGCTCCTTCGTCTCCTTCCTTTCCCAACACCTCTGCCCCCATATTTTTTCTTCCCAGTTCGTGCTCTTCTTTCTCCGAAGTAGTAAAAGGAGCAGAGGCTTTCGGGTTGGGTAGACCTGCACTCTAACCTGGCCTCTTCTAGTCATCTGTTTTTTGAGCTTCAGCAAATCTGTAATCTCTCTTGCTCTCATCTGCAAAATGGGAGCGCTAACACTGCCGTCACCGGGGTGCTGCCGAGGGTAGACTAAGTCAGCTCCCCTGAGCCTGTGGTCCTAGGCAGGAACTGGGTGAGATACACCCCGGCTGGTTCCAGCTCTGCCTCAATGCCTTCCACGTCAGCTTGGGACAGTGTTGCGCCTCTGGAGGTCCTACTTGCTGTTCTCCTTGGAACTGACAGAGAAGCCAGTTGCTTCTTCAAATTCTCCTCCTTCTCAGTCATGGGTCCCAGCAGTGTGTAGAGCCAGGACAAGGGGGGTGGGGGTGGGAAGAGACAGTGTGAGCATCAGTATTCCTTTCTGGAATCTTCCAGCATCATCTGATGGTGGGTTTTCTTGTTCATCTTCCCAGCATCCCAAGCCTGAGGGAGCCCTGGTTCCTCGTCCCAGGGGAAGGCTTGCTTCCTCCATAGCTTCTTCCCTGGCCTCACATCAGCCTGGTCCCCAAAGCCTGGGGCCGTATTCTCCAATCCCTGGCTCCCCCAGTCTCCCTGATTAAGCCATCTGTCCTGGCCTTCAGAAGATGCCTGGGTCCGCTTCTGAGAACCCCTTGTTTCTTTGTCCAAACAACATCCTGGTTCCTCTCCAGGCATTAGCTTCAGAGTTAATATTTTGAGAGATGCACAGTGAGGAGAAAACTATTAAGTCTCCACTCTGCACCCTGAGCAGTCACATCTGGGAATCCCAGCTCCCACCTCCTCATCACTTTTGTCTTCTCTTTTTCCTGAAAGCAAGCGTGAGAGGTTGTATTATAAAGGAGTAAGGGAAGCTAAGCTCGAGGGGCATTGACTGTTCCCGGGACTCTGTGGATGATCTCATTCAATCCTCGGGACAAGTATGAGGTCGCTACCATGATTGCCCCCATTTTACAGATGACAGGAAGAAGTTAAACAACCTGCCTGAGGTCTCAGGCTACAGAGGGTGGAGCCAAGATTCTAATCAGGGCAGCCAGCTCTGAAGTCCATTCTCCCGGCTATTTGTCATAGTGGGTCAACCTAGAGGAGATGCGCATGGGATGGAAAGCAATTCTCTCTGATGCTTTCCAGATTGGGGATAACTATGAGCAGGCTTTTGCTGTGCTAAGTGGGATTCGGTGAGGTATCAGGTAGAACTACCTGTTTCAAAGAATCAGCAGCCAAATGGGGACTCTCTGGGGGTCTGCCGAAAACATGTACCCCCTAGCATGGACGTGGCTACTGAGTGAGAAACTGGCCTGGGGAGAGGAGTAAGGACTGCTGGAAGGTGGCCAGGGAATCAGTCAATCCATCAGTGGGCTGATGGCTATTTGTTGAGTGTTCTGTAAAAGGTGCTTTAGGAAGAACTTGCTGAGAGCGTCTTCTGTGCAAGGCCCTGGGCTAGGCACTGAGTGAGGATGGGCCGGGTCACCTGCTTGGGCCTTTCCAGGTTCAGAAGACCAGAAAGGCTCACGTTTGGGCAGACGGGATAGACCCCACAGCTTCTACTTTGTCCTCTTGTTCCCCCGATCACGTGATCCAGATCTCTGTCCATGTCTGCTCAGGTCCAAGTGTACCTGCCCCTGTGCGGGTTCAACCCCACAGGCTCTGCGCTTGCTCCAGGCTCGTTCCCAGAGCTCCTCCCCAACGGGTCTGCCCAGAGCTGCATCCTTGATCAACTTCTTTGCCCAAGTTCCCTCTGAGGGCTCCTCTGAACCCTGTCTAGTCGGTTCCGAGGACGGTTGAGCGTCTGTTCTTTCCGACCCTCTCATCCGGTCATAAGTTTACAGGGGAGTCACGCATTCACTTAGTCATTGGTTCACATCCTCTACAAACAGTTATTAATAGTCTCACATGTGACAAGCCCTGTTCTGGGGCCCAGGGATATAAGGATCAAAGAGTTCTGTGCGCGCCTGCTCCCAAAGGCCTGCTGGTGGCGGGGGAGACAGAAAACTCTGGAACCGGTTGTAGCATATTCCCAGATGCATCCAGGCTTAGGACGACGAGCTAGAAAGTCTGTCCCTTGGTCAGGGTCCTTCACCTCTCCTATATTTTTAGTATGGCTGCGTTTGCCATCCATCATACCAATTAATTAATTAATTGCATTTTATTTTATATTCTGGGAGTTTGGGTGTTTTGAAGGCAAAATGCAAATATATGCAAATCAGCACACAAATTTATGCAAAGACAACATGGAAATGTGTCCCCAGATTTCCTGGGAAAAAAATCTGGAGGCCTCAGCCAGTCCCTCAGCAGTCTGCCTGTCCCCAGGCCTGTCCTATCTTCCCTTTTGTTTGGGTTCTTAATCTGCGCTGGGCTCCCCGCCTGGCCACTCTGAGGTCAGTAATGCCGGTGGGCGGGCGGCGGCCTGGCCGTCCATTATCCGGAAACCTCTCAGCTTCCTGAGCCACCAGAAAACTCCCTCACTCCCTGTAATCGGCTTTCATTTGAAACAATCAAGAGATTTCCTACCACTTTCCCCTATGACCAGATCTCATAAAACACCCAGATGCTGAGTTTCCGGTTTGGAGCTTGGCTTGACTAAGGGACTTTAATGGAAGAGGTTGGCAATGTCTCCTTGTTGTTATTGAAAAATAAATCCAAACCATTTTATTGACCGTCTTCCGTGCGCGCAGCCTCGGTTCCCGGGAGAGCTGGGAGCCGGCGTTGAGGCCGCGGGAGGCGGGGGCCGGGAGGGCTGCGCTAGGTGAGGCTGCCCAGCCAGCAGGTGTCACAGTGATAAACAGCCTGTCTCGGGCCGGACAGGAAGCCTCCTGGATGCGGAGTGCTGGGAGGAGGGGCTGTGAGGACAGAGGCGACCAGGACAGCCCGAGACGGGGCTCAGCCTTGTCCACTTGCAGAGTGTCATCGGGTCGTCTGGCTGGGCAGCCGCAGAGCCTCGGGAGCCCGAGGAAGCAGGCTCGGGGCAGCCAGGCTTGGAAAGGGCAGCGGGAAGCGGGCTGGCCGGAGGGCAGGGCGGGCGGCTTCCTGCTCACCTCCCGGCTCTCGCCGGGAGAGCGGAGACATGGTCCGTGGCCGGGTCTTTGCTTGGGCACACACCGGCTCACACGCCATCCACTCCCCGAGCGTGGCCCGACCCTCGTGGAGATGTGGACGCCGCAGACCGCCTGCAGGATGGGATTTAGGCTGAACTCGAAGAGCTTCCGGAGGGTGGGCGTGATGAGACGCTGGAACAGATGACTAAGAGAGGCTGGGAAACCTCTTCCTTCGGAGAACCTTTGCAACAAACTCGAAACCCATTTGTTGTGTGGGAGAGGAGGCACAGCTCTGTCTGGAGGCAGGGGGATGGACGAGAAGACTCCTCGGAGTCCAGGCAGACGATGGATAGATCTCCCCGAGCGCGTCAACGTGGCCACGCCAGCGGATGCACTCGTTGTCTCACTCCTCCCCGCCCTCCTCCCAAGGAGAGTCTACACAGACCAGCGGGTCCCACCATCCCCTCCAGGATGAATCGGAGCTCCGTCTCATTCGGCCGCTCGTGCCCTTTCCCTTCTCTGCGTGGATGCAGGGCCTCTCCCGGCTCTGGGGCGGCTCCCCCCGGGCAGCGTCATTGCCGTTCCGGCCAGAGCCCGGGGCTCAGCCTCTGGAGGGGCACAAGGCAGCATTCTGGCGAGCACGCGTGTCAGAGCAGCTCTGGCGTTTCCCTAGAACAATTCAAATTGCTTTTTTTACACCTCACTGCACTATGCCAACCCTGATTCACATTATTTGTGCACTCGCTAAGTGCACATTATCTGATCCGCAACCCTGTAAAATGCTGCAGGAGGAATCCGTGGCTCCTGTCTGCCACTGACTGTGGGTCAGGCACAGAAGTCTCTGAACAAATATTTTTGCAAAACGGGGAGGAAGGAATAAACCCGATGCCATCAACAAGAAGAGCCCCGGCTCCCCATGGCTGTGTGCTGGGAGAGAACGTCCGTGCCTCCTGCCCCAGTTACTCAGACTCTCCTGCAAAAGACAGCTCAACCAGAAAGCTCCAGCACCCTTTCTTCCCGCGGCCTCCTTTCGGTGTCACATTATTTAACAGGAAGAGACAAGCAGGAGGGGAAATAAGTCTTTGAACCCAGCTATGCAGATTTCCTGTGACTGGAGCTAACGGTCTGGAGAGAGCTGAAGGCGAGAGGTAGATTGGTGGCGGTAGGAGGAGGAAGAGCAGGAGGGACCGTACTCTCCGTCCTGGGACGAGCTCAGCTTCTCTGGGGGCGGATCGGGCTCCCCGTCCGGCTCAGCCCAGCCCAAGGTACTTTGAAAATTGATCAAACACCCTGGAATCCTTCCACCTGAGGTCATCTGGTAGCTTAGCTAACTGGCTCTCAGGTCCCCCTAGCAATCCCGTGAGATAGCTTATTTCTAGAAAACCCAACTCTCCTTGGAAAATGAATGGATTTCTACTTTTGACCAGATCCTGTCATGCTTCTGTCTCCTCTAATCTGGGTGAATGGGACACTTTTTTGTTCTTGGAGTTCCCGCTCTGTCCCAGATGGTCCCCGGAACCTTGACAAGCCATCCCATGGAAGATCGGGGTCTTCTCTCTCAACGGGAACAGCTAGGACCGTCTTTCTACAGCTTGGATGGGCGCCCCTGTGCAAATGTGAAAGCGGATCCCTCTCTTTCTCTGCAGGGAGAACTTCAGGTTCACCCTCTATTCAAGACAAAGGACTTCCTTTGCGAGAGTCAGGTTCCCTGCACGCCCTGAGCTCTGAGCTTAACTCACTGCGTGTGCGTGGAGAGCATGCCGGTGTATGAGCCCGTCCCAGGGCCTGTGGGATGGAGGAAGCAGAACAAGAGAAAGACCGGGTCCCTGCCCTGGGGTTGCTTGTGATCTGGTTGGATTGACAAATAGCTCTCTCTCCCAGCTGTTCCTGATTTGGCTCCAGCCCCAGGGCTCCTGAAGGGCATTGTGCAACAGTGAAGCCCAGGGGTCGCCCACCTGAGAACCACATTTCCTTTCTTTTGGCAGGAGCCAGCAGCTTCCACAAGGGAGCTCGAATCTCAGTGAAAACAAGAAATCTGATGCCTCACTGACAACTCATTTTCTCAATCTTCATTCTGGGGAAAGGCAACTTTGTGTTCCAGCTGCCATATTGTAGCCACAACCCCTGATGCACCATCAATTAAAAACGGCAATAATTATGCATGGGAAAAAAGCCACAGATAATAGGCTTCCATTAGATTAAGTAGTTATATGAATAAAAAAAAATAAAACCTATACTTCGGCTAATTAAACCCACTCACCATCTGATTAAGATGTGTTGTGAGACCATGGAAAAGTACCAGCCACTAGCTGTAGGTAATCCGGCACAGATGGGAATTAATAGTATATTCCTTAGCATATAGATAATGGATCTCCAAAGAGGTTAATCAGAGTCATTAATAAGCACGGACAGGATGGACGGTACCAAACAGCTGGTGCCTAATGTTGAGGTCAGGGCGGGCCACGCTTCTAAGAAAAAGTGGCTTCTCAATTCCTCCCGCCCGCCCCCCCACCCCAAGATCAGCTGCTGAGGAGGGAGACATGCCGACCTCGTGAGATGTCATCAGCCTGAGGTTCTCCTATGGTTCTGAACTTGCCGTCTGGGCTCAAGGGAGTGGAAGAGGAGTCGCGACCCGACCAAGAGCTGGAGTCGGGGCTCAGCTGCCCAGGCTCGCGGGGGTCTCTGGGCCAGACCGTCGTGCGCCAACGAGGAACCCAAGCAGTGGGGGTGCCCCGGGGAAGGGGGAAGGCAGGAGGCCACTCTTCTGTGGGGGGGGCGTGAGGATCAGCCTGGGGAGCAGCCCGCTCACCAACCAAAGGTACAAGAACGTGGCCCGAATGACGTAGCCCAAGCCTGCTGCTCTGGGGGCTGAGAATCCAGGGCGAACCCCAGAAATCGCGCCCGGGGGAAGCAGCTGTGGGGAGGAAGAGGAGCGTGGTGTGTGCGGTGTGGGGGCTGCAGCGGGGAGCCCAGGGGCAGGAGCTGGCTGGGGAGGCCTCTGCCAGACAGAGTGTGTCCAATGGCCATTTAGCAGTTACTCGGGAGCTGTCCCTGGCCCTCGGAGCAGCTGTGAGGACAGCGCCAGGGCCTTGCCTTCTAATTACCACTAATTGAGTAAATGCTGAGATGATCTCTCTCTCCCTTCCCCTTCCCTCTCTCTCCCCCCAAAGGCAAGGGAGAGAGACAGAGAGGTCAGAAAGAGACTTTTCCAAATGGAGACAGGCCACCAAGCAGCCCCTGCCCCAGAGGAGGGAGTGTGGCCAGCTTCTGGGGGGCGGGGGCCCTGAGAGAGGAGAGGGGGGACCGGGGACAAGGCATGGGGGCTGAGGTCACTCTCCCAGCCTGGCTTCCTCAATCCTCCCCTGTGGAGCAGCAGCGGTGTCTTGGGTAGGCCGGAAGTGATGTCATCTGTCTTGGGTAAGAGTCTTGCTCCTTTAAGACTCTTCCACTCCGGATCCTGGAACTCCTGGGTCTCCCTTTACAGGATGGGTTCTTCCTACAGTCTGGAGGAGAGGGAAGGGGTGAGCCTGCTCAGGCTTTGTGCAGGGTCAAAAGCACTGTGATCACTAATGGAGAGCCGCAGGGCAAAACAATAGGCACTTTTCCCTTCCCTCAGGCTGTGTGTGGGGGGGTGGCGGGAGCCCAGCCTGCGCCTGAAGCAGGCCAAGAAGCTCAGCATTTTAAGTTTGAGTTAAGAAGTTAGTTTCAGAAAAGGTGTGATCGTCTTCGTTTTTATCTTTAATATAAATCGCTTCATTTCCTCATAGCTTTTGTAAAGGTGGGAGTTGAAAGGGGAACTTTTACACCCATTTTACAGAAGGAAAGACTGAGGTCATGATGAAGTGGCTGGGTACCTGTTCATTTCTACTTCAGAGCCAAGACAAGAACACAAAGTGTTCTGAAGTTCAAAGGCAATCCACTAATAATCCAGAATGTTCAGAAAAATGTTGCTTTCGTTTTAAGTTATGCAAGGAAATTATGCTTGTTCTTTTAAAAAAATTATTCGAATAGTACAGAAGGGTTTAAAGTAAAAAGTGAAAGTCCCCAAGCCCACTCTTTCATCTCCTAGGTCCCACTAGTTATTTTTTGAGAAATTTCCCATGCAAGATAAACAGGCATGTTTATCTACATATTTTCCTCTCTTCCACAAATTAAAAAGAATACTTTAACAGCGTCGTATGACTTTATTTTTCCATCTGTCTCTTCTAATTTATTACTTTACAGTTTTCAAAGCACCTTCATTGTCACATGAATCCATCAGAGCAAGTGGGACAGGCATCCTTGTCCCGGGTTTTGAGACAAGAGGTTCAGAGATGAAGTCATCTGCCTGCTGTTGGACGGTTGTTTATTGTTGAGGGCAGAGTCAAACCTGGCTCTTTAAGACTCACCTCCAGGGCTCTTGCTGCAAGAACAACGGCAGCGAAGACTGATAGGGGACTTCAAAAGAAGGAGCGCCAACACTCACGGAGCCCTTACCGGGTGCCACAGACACCTCTATGTGCACCGCGTCTATATTCCTGTTGAATGCCCACAACGCTACGGGATGAGCACGACTTTTACTATCCTCAGTTCATAGATGAGGAAACCAAGCCACAGAGAGCTTAAGTGACTTGTCCAGGATCCCACCTCCAGGAGCTAGGGGTGCTGGGGTTCAGAGCCCAGAGTTTGCTTCCAGAGTCTGTGTTGTTCACTTCTACACCACCCTGTCCCTTACTCCATGCCAGCCACTGCTAGATGCTCTTTACATATGGAAGCTCTTTAACCCTCACGACAATGTTGTATCAATTATTAATAACAACATCAGACCATCGGGCGTCTCCACCAAAGTTCCAAGCTCAGAAATAAGGCATCTCCCAACAGCACTGGGAGACTTCTAGGGCTCTGTGCCTACCTGGAAACCAAATCACATCAATCGGTAGCCCAAAGGACCATCCAAACACATCTCAGCTAGATAATTATACCAACCATCATTGACTGAGCGCTTGCTCCCCCTCTCCCCAAGTCTGTGTGTGAGGCTTTATTTCTTGGATGGAAGGATTGTCATCCTCGTATTCCAGATGAAAAAATCTAAGGTTCAGAGAGGTTAAATAACTTTCCCGAAGCCACACAGTTAGTCAGTGGAAGAGTCAAGATCGAACCCAGGCCTATCTGATACTGAAGTCTGACTCTGTTTCTTCCCAGCCTACACCTGTTTTCTAGAATGCCTGGGGGGGGGGGCATCGGAATCTTCTGTCCTTGCTATTCCAAGGCTTGGGGGCAGCCCCAGCTATAGGCCTGGGGAGAGGTTGTCAGCCCATGGCCATAACTTCTTCTATACCAAAGAACAATGGCTCCCACCGTGGATTCAGTCTGCTCCGAACTCTTCTGGAAAAGCCTCCCCCCTCCCTCCCCGAGCTTTTTACAGGTGTAGGTGGGTTTGGCTGGACACATTGCCAGGGTGTGAGTATCTTGCTTGCCCTTTGAACCCTTACAGCATCTGGGATGCATCTCTGGACACTCCTCCCTCTCTTACGGGTAGTCTGGTCCCTGACATCTGTCCTATTCAACTGTGGGCTCTGCAGCTCATCCCAAAGCACGCAGGCAAGAGCATGCGGATAATCGGTGTTCAACTAAATGAGCCCTCCAGGTACCACACTGACCTGAACTTTCAGGGTCAGCCTTTTCTGGCGGGAGCTCTGCCTGTGAAACGTTCTTCACGAAGAGCCTGCCCTTGAGGCTCCGTCCCTAAGTGTCCTATCTCCTCACGGCCTGTGCCGGAGAAGAGATTTCGTGCCCGCTCTCCCCTGGTGCTCCTGGGCGGGAGGCTCACCTCGTTCCCACCACATGCAGCCAGCACCCTGGCCTCTGGGACGGGGTGGCAGAGGCTGAATGCAAAGGAGCCCCGGTCAGAATTCATGGGTTCAGGCCAAGGAATCTGGTGCCATTTTGGTTTCCCAGCATTCTCAGCGGCCAAAGGGTTCGAGGCTTGCGAAGCAAGGCAGCCCAGAAACGCAAAGCCTGCAAGTCGATGATCAGCTGTACTTTTGTGCAAATCAAGGAACAAAACTGTGTATGTATGTGCATCTCTCAAACACTCTTCTGAGAGACAGAGGCCAGAAAAAGCTTTTCACTGGTTATACTGGGGAAGGGGAGGGCAAGGATGGGGCATAATCCCCCCTCGGGCTCGCTTAATGCTAGGGGGTGACCTGAGACCCCCCACGTTCTGAAGTTGCAGGGGTAGGACAAACTGTTACACACCATAGGGAGCTTTTAGGGAATACCTGAGGACCCCTCTGTTGTTCTCCCTTCCAGGAAGCCTTCCTGGTCGCTCCCCACCCTGCTGCCTGCAGCCCTGGCAACCAGCATTCCCTTTCCGTGTCTGAATTTGCCCACTCTGAGAACTTCATACCGGTAGCATCACACGAGGTTTGTCCCTATTTCCCTGCACGTAACATCTTCAATGTCCATGCGTGTTGTGACCTGTGTCAGAATTCCTGTCCTTTTTAAGGCTGAGGACTAGTCCGCTGTGAGTGTCCCTCATGTTCTGTTCTCCATTCATCTCCTGGTGGACACACAGGTGAAGTTTTAAGCACCGTGATGATGTAGTTTGCTTCCCCTTTCCCTTCGTACGCACGTGTTTATTCAGTAAGCCCCTGTGGAACATCTACAGTGCCAGGATCTTTGACAAGCCTTGTAGATTATGAGAGAGATCCAGCAGTGTCCCTGCTCTCTGAGTGCACAGAGTTAGCAAGAGGCTCGTTCTTTAATAAGCGCACAGTGAAGGCTGAGTAGAGGAGGAGGGGTTGGCTTCTCTGGTGGGAGAGAGAGGGGTGTGTATCAGGACAGGCTTCACGGAGGAGGGAATCTCTGAACCGTGTCTTGCCGAGTGCATCGGTGACGGGCAGGCAAACAGGCTGGGAGGGTATTCCAGGTAGGGGGCAGCGCAGGGGTGAGGGAGCAGCATGGGGTGAGTGGGTGGGAGAGTGTGGGGCCTCCGTGGGGCCTCCTCGAGGCTGCAGCTGGTGCCGGTGACTGGGGGTGGGGCTGGGGCAGGGGAACAAGGCACAGAGGCAGATGGGGCTGCGTGGGCAGGAGGGGGCCAGATTCGAATGGGGGTCTTGTTCATCATACAAAGGGTTTCAGGGTGTTATAAAAGAGCCGAGCCTGGAAAAGCCTCACTGGGAAGCTTCCAGGGAAGGAGCCCAAGTGAAGAGATGGTAGCGGTCCCAGTGGGGCTCAGTGGGGGCTGATGTTGGCATTCAATCACTAGGGACTGCTACCCTAGTATTTGAAAAACCACAAGCTCAAAAATGTCCAGACACGTTGGGCCAGAGTAGCTAAGAACATTAGCTTCGACCTAGGGAGGAAGCAAGGACCCCACGGAGTCTCAAACACTGCCAGACTGGACAGTTAGGACCTGAGACTATCTCAGATAGACTGAGACTATCTGAAATTCACTTAAGAGAAGGGAAGAAGTCCTGATTCAGATCCCGGTTTTCCTGGTCACCTGCTGTGTGACATGGGAAAAACTGCTTGATGTCTCTGAACCTGTTTCCTCATCCATAGAAGAGGCACAGCATCCACTTTGCTTATTTTTCATTAAAAACACAGGAATGACCTGAATCAATAAAAGGGTGCAGGTGATTCCACGGGCGAGAAGCCACCGCCATCACTTGGAGCCCCCTGGTCTGATGGCCACTCAGGCTCTACACTGGAGATGATGGGCAGGGGGAGGCTTGCAGAAGAGGGAGGAGTCTGAAGGAGAATGAAGGAAGGAGGGCTCCAGGGGCATGGACATGGGTGAGAGATCCCCGACACGCGGGAGCCGGCGGCAGAAATACACACGGAGTTTGCTCCGGGAGATCCTGCGGATGGAGCCGGGCTCGGACCTCATGGCAGAGGCTGCCTGGGACCTGTCTCTGCAGGCAGAAGTCATGCAGGGCACTGAGAGTCAGGGCCATGCCAGGCGATCCCGGGAACAGAGAACCAGATTTGAATTCAGGAAGGGAAGCCGGTGTCAGAGTCCTGGCTCTGCCACCGAATGGTCCGCACAACCTCTCCATCCCGGGTTCCTTGTCTGCGAATCTCAAGTAACACCTGCTCTCCCTGGTGGGCATGAATGTCAAAGTGCTCTTTCAACTAGAGAGAGCTGAAGAAATGGTTGCTTCGGGTACCTCCCGTCCCCATCCAGGCAGCTAAAAGATGGTGCTGTCCTCACAAAAAACTTGCAGCTGTTGTCACCAGCTCGGGGTCTGTGGGGCCCACCTATCTGCCCAAGACACTTTGCTCTTCGCCAGCCTTGGCCGCCCAGCTCGCCTGTAAAAGCTAAGAAGACGTTATAAAACTGCCGTAAGGTTTTATGAGCCCTCTTTCCTTCCCAGGGACCAATCTTGGTGTTGTGAATCACACTGGAGTCTGTGCGTGGGGCTCCGAGCGTAGGGCCGGCGTGCAGATGGGATGCGGACAAGTGGCTTCGTGGGGGTATTTGGGGCAGCAGGAGCCTGCTGCCTCAAACGGGCTCCAGCTCTGGGTGACCTTGCCTGACTCTCCTGCCACCTTGGCGGGGCCATTCAGTCTAGCCCAAGAGAGAGGGAGGAAAAAGAAAAAGAGGGAGGATGCAAAAATTTAGAGTCAAACACGCCTCGGTATGCATCTCACCTCCCGCATTTTCTGGTGTGTGGCTAGGCAGGTCACTTAATCTCTCTGAGCCTTCATTTTATCATCTACCCAATGGGAATAATGATACTACCAAGCTTCTAGGGTTGTTCAACCAAGATAAATGGAGCTGAGTGATCAATAGGTGTCAAATATTATTTTTCGCAGTGTTTAGCAAGTAGTAAGTGTCCGATAAATCTTTTCCCAATAGGTAAGTGAAAGAATGGATAAACCCAGGCACAAAATAGAATGGCTGAAAAAGAGGAGCAAGAGGAAGAAAGGAAGGAAGGTCTAGTCTACACGTCACCTTCTTGACTCCTTTACCTGCTGCAGCTTTCGCTTTCCCCAACCCCAGATGCAGGGCTGAGATGAGTTCGGCCTCAAGGTCACTCTCAGCTCACCTGTTTGAAGACTCTTGATTTTTTTTTTACTGAAGTCCCTTCATGGCCCATGATTTATTGAGCGTCTACCATGGGCTAAGTAGCGTTCTAGTTACTGTGAACAAAACACGGGAATCCCTTGCCCTTCGAACACTTGCAGTCTATTGGTGGCAGAGGTGAAACTCACAGAAAACGTGATGAATAACCAAGTTGTATAATGAGCCAGGTGTCATTAAGCGCTACGGGGACCTGGCAAGCAGTGTGAGGGGATGGTGATTGCTGGAGAGGGCATCAGAGTGCCAAGTGGGGAGGTCAGGAGGGGTTTCCATTGACGTGACCTTCTTGGGGCAAAGGCTTAAAGGAGGTGAAGAAGTAAGTTGTGTTGATATCTGGGACGTCCAGATAGAGAGGGAAAGCCGGTGTAAAGGCCCTGGGGCAGGAGACTGGCTGGCACAGCAGAAGAACAGCAAGGAGTCCCAAGCCCATCCTCTCTGAAAGAGAGCAGAATTCAAAGTGCATCCCCTTAGGTGACCAGGAGACGACTCTAGCGGCAGCCCACCACCCCCCTCCCAAACTGGGTCTCCCGTTCCACCTGTCCCCAGTCTCCCTCCGTCCTGTCCTGGCCAAGGCTCTCCTGCCTGAGAACAGAGGGTGTGGAGGGTATTTCTTTTTAAATGGAATGATGTAAACGTTATCTCTTTCTGGGTGGGCTAGCAACGAAACACAAACTTTGATTGGGCAGGAAGGATGGGGGAGCAGCTGCTGATCACGCGTCTTGACCTGGAAGAAAGAGGCGGGTGGGGAGGGTGGCCAGGGCTGGGCCTGGGCGAAAGCAAGGAAGATGACGGAGTGACAGCGCCAGCTCCTACCACATTCTGCCTTGTAGGCGGAAGAGCACTAGACGGAGAGTCGGGGCACCAGGTTCCCGCTGTGACCCCGCACTCAGCACGCTGTTTGACCTGTCGGAGGCAGTCCCCTCGCAGCCTCCCATTCCTCTCCACTGTGAATGTGGGGACATCAGATGTTCTCCAAGTTTGGCAGCAGCGTGTGTCTCGCTCGCACAGACCATGAACTGTTATCAAGGTGAGTCTGATTCATCTTTACCCCTCAGCCTCCGTATCACAGGGACCACGCTTGATAAATACATGGAGGGCCTGGTCTCAGGGCAAAGGGGCTTCCTCGCGGCCGGGGCCTTGGTCAGGCATGCGTTTATCAGGAGACAGCCTGACCTTGAGCCCTTGGCCTGTTCTGGTCTCGCAAGCCTGCTTGACCGCAGACTGACCCCTCAGCCCACAGGACCCTCTATCCGAAGGCAGTTGATGGGAAAACTCAGTTTGCGTACTTTTCGTTAACTTTCCCTAGGTGGGCAGTGTGCAGGGGGAGAGGCTGCTGGGAGCTGGGGAGATGGGCGGATGGGGCAGAGTCAGTCTCTTCCTCAGAGAGGCTGTCTTCATCTCGTCTCTTCCTCACTCCTCCTCAGGTGAAAGCCGTGCTCCCACGAACGCCTCCCAGCCCCTGGTCCTTGGAGCCCCCCGCCTTGCTCTGGTCTCCCTTGGAGGCCGCCTGCCCTAACAGAGGCCCCCGTGCTTCCGCATGCATCCCCACACGCCTCCCGAGTGAGGCCCTGCTGCTTGCATGCAAGGCCCAGTAATTGCACTGGGATTGATCTGCGGATGGAAATTCCGACGCAGCCATCCGTGCTCCGTGGGGGAGCGAGTGGTGAGGACGGGGTGATCATGGAGGCATGGCCTTGACTGCCAAGGAGTCTCTGGGAACTTGCGGCGGTCCTCAGCTCTGCACGGCACCGTCAAGGCTCCTGGGGATGGGGCCTCTGAACCTCCATGTTCCCCAGCTCGGAGTAGGGCAGAGGATGGGGAGCGAGAGGCAGGGTCTCACTCCTTATCCTGAGTGGTTGACAACACAAGGGGGAGGTGGGGGAGGGAGAACAGGAAGTGGACTGTCCTCCCAGGACCCACGAGTGGCTTTTCCCATCGAGGAGCTGGGGCATTTGTTGGTGACCCAAAAGTGATCTTTCAGGTGGGTGTGCCAAGTAAAGTCCCCTCCCGTGGGAAAAGAGCTCCAGATGACTGGGCCACATCCAAGTGGAGAGAGTACTTGAGCCATTGACCTAAAAACACACTGAGTGTATGGAATCACTATGCTCTGCGCTTGAAACTAATGTAACATTGTGTCATCTCTACTTCAATTAAAAAAGGAAAAGATTACGACACCCTCCACTCTCGCTGTTGGGTATCACGATGCCCTGTGCACCTGTTTTCTTTCCCTGATGCATATCTTCCAGATCTGGCACCAAAAAAAAAAAAAAAAAAAAAAA